>NW_025569080.1:0-25078 GCF_020424385.1 Procambarus clarkii
ATTCCTGTAAGACAACACAAACATTGTTGTTACATTCTAGGTCAATTATTTCAAGTTTCCGTTAAAATGTCAGTATCATCAATATCTAGCAAAATTATTATAATACTTTGCCTAATGGGCAGAGTGCACTTATTGTATGTGGAAAAAAAAAAAAAAAAAGGAACTAGACTAAAATTGAATTTATTGACTATCATCAATTCAATGTGTGTGTTGCGGGTTACAAACAAAAAATCAGTGTAGCATCATACCCTCCCTGAGAGAGTGAAATATCATCAGTTCAATGTGTGTTGCTGGTTACGAACCAAAAAAATTCAGTGTAGCATCATACCCTCCCTGAAAGGGTGGAGGGAGGTGTTAAACAATGATAGGGTTAATTACCAATGTTTGAATGTGGTTTGGGGAAGTTGGTTGACGGTTAGCCAATTTCCTTAACTCTCAAAACTTAGCTGATGTTCTTCTTTATGTTAACGACCACTTGTATATCTTCCTTAAGTATGTTAACTATAGCCTGAAGTGCATCCTGCTGCCATTTTAGGTATGTGATATATCCTGCACTTTGTCAACAACCAGTCCATACCGTTGGGCTCGCGGAAAACTACCAGGCTTTATAGACTGAGCCATTAGTTCATTCAAACATCCCTTGAGGTCCTGCAGCTGCATATACAAGTTTTCTAATCGCAGTCGAATCTGATCCTCTATTTCTTCTAGTGGTAGATTTTTTTTCCTTTCAACCTCTTGTGCTGACACCAATTTTAGAACTCGGCGCATTATATTTGTCTGTTTCAACTTAAAATTCTTAATGGTAACTTTAATTGTCGTCTGCATACAACTTAATTGTCTTATATCATCCATAATATTCTTCATACTATTATGAATTTTATTGCCATATTCTTCTTGATACTTGAACTGTTTCTGAAATTCCTGAAATCCCACTTTTACAACAGGTATCAATTTCTTTGGGTCAGGATTTTTTGCTTGCCCAGTTCCCACAATGCTGGATCAATTCCTATAAACAATAAATAATTTATTTTAATTTTTAATTCCACAAATGTAGGAAAAAAATACCCCGTAATATCTTCACTTTTGTCATTATGTCACGATAAGTAGATGGATTGGTCATATCAAAATCATTTACCTCTTTGCGGTGTATCAAGAAATTTCTTCATTTGTTGTTCAGTTAAAGTCAACATTGGAATAATCTGTTCAATAAACAAATTCTGAAACAGAAAAAGTAGGCATTTTTGTCTCTGTCTGGCTATCTACCTGCCTGTCTATCAAAAAACGTTCCATTAATAATGTCCCTTTTAAGCTAATTTGATTATTTAAGCCATCCTGATATCAATTCCCATTAAATAGATTGGTGCAAGCTATAATAAGGCTTACTTAGGCTTACCTTAAAAATTGGATTGTATGATGCTCTTAACATATGACTAAAGGTGTCAGTGGTAGATGCACGTTGAATCTCTCCTAGAAGGTATATTATAATATAGAGCAGTTTGCATAATACCATACTTGAAATCATTTTTTATGATAATTATTATTAGGGAAAACATTATAAAATCTTTAAGTTCTTTTACCATTAGGAAAAACTTGCTGAATGTAAAATCTGAAGTTCGTTTTGTTTGGTACTTCAGCAGCAAAAATTTCATTAACAACAACTTCATTACCTCTGAATAATAGACTCAATGCTGAAATAACTTCCTGTTTGTAGGCCCTGGAAGAATAAAAAAAAAAAAAAAAAACATTTTTCAATGTTCCCGGATCCTAGTCATATTGAAAAATTATTAGAATATTATACAAGTATATGATTATTAATTACTTACTCCACTTCTGAAAGGCCCCTTCCAATTATAATTTGCACAATACCATCTTCATTACGATAATTGGGAATTTTTGTATAGCAAACTACTTTGAAACGACAATATGGATTTTCAGATGTGAACTCTACAGGTGACATATTGGACGAATAATAACCTGGAATAAAATTCATAAAATTATACTTTATTTTAATTATATACATTTTACAATATTATAAACAACTAGTCAAATCTACTAAGTTTTCCATAATGGTTTACTCACTACCTCATTGAAAAAAAATAAAATCCACATATTTACCTTACCAAACCCCCAAAAAGCTTGAAGTTGATTCCACTTTCGCAAGACCTCATCATTTTCATTATTGAAGTAGGAAGGAGCACAGATTGCAATATGTAATGCCATTGATGATGAGCCCGGTTGTTGGTGAAGCATCTGAAACTGATGATTGCCCCTATTTGATTCGACCAGTGAAATAAAAACAATGTTCATCGAATCCTCACACATTATGGTGAAACCATTTAACACACCATCTCACCAAATGACCTACAACAGATCACAATTGCCTTATGTTTGTAAATATATATTAATTTAACTAGTCAGTGGTATGAAGAAAACATTCAATAAAACATATCACTAACTAGTACAAATCAATAAATATCCAGCGACAGGCCTCCGTTGCAGAAATAGGAAAGCGTCTTTTCTTCATAGAAGTTCGTTTGTCAAATATTATGGAAAAAAAAACAAAAAAAAACACTTCAATCAATATCATAATGTGCTTCTGTTGATAGGTCGAATTAAAAATTTTAACAATAATATATATCCAGCAGACAACATTGAGTTAACAACCACACTTCTTTTTGGTAAGACGAAACTTTATAGTTGATCTGGTGGTTTTCAGTCTATGACAAGCAGGCAACCCACAATCATCATTAACACATGAAGACACATGTGTATGCAAGAGGGTTGAATATAAGATTAACACCGAACAATGTGGATGTCTAGAAACTACTACATGATGACGAACCCGGCGAAACATTAGACAAATCGGGGTACAAGTTTTTTTTGACATGATGCACTGTGGGCAAATTCATACAGCAACACATTGGTTCCATCGTGGTTAGCAAACCATTCTAATATTTGTAATAAACTTTGAGTATTAATTTCACAATAACGTTGTTTTTTTTATATAGTCTCAGGCGTTATATTAACCAACTTTCTCAAAGCCACATTTTCATCATTGGAATGGATATGGTTTTCTATTTTAACAATAATAGACTTGCTAGTTGAAGTAGTATCTTTTTTCTCTTTTATCTTCTTCTCTTCGGCTCCCTCACTGATATCGCTAATATCATCCTAGAAAGATTAGATTTCATCACAAATGCACCTGAGACATTATTTATTTATTTATTATAATATAGTGTCCAAAGCTTCATCATGCTTATCATAAAATAACTTTTAGGTACTTACACCACAAGATTCCTTGGATAGCTCCATTACACAGTAGCCCGTATTACTACTGAACAGGATTCTGGCATACTGGTTGACTGGACTGGATACGGAGGCTCTTATATATTGTATCACCGGCATATTGCATGGAACTTAATGTAATGATTCATTTCTCTCTTTGAATTATATTCATTGGTGAATATAAAATAGAAAAGTTGATTCAATGGCGATAACCAAACTTGGTGTTTACATCGGACGATAGTAGCACTGCTTGGTAATCATGTGATATGTTGATATTTTATAAAGAAGATTATGGTTTTGTTATTATGTCCATAATTACATACCTTATATTTTGTAGTCTTGTAATTAGTGGAAAGAGAGAATGTAAGGTATTTAATTCATTATTCATCAAGTCAAAATATAAATATGATAAGTAAAATAGTAAAAGATAATAGATATATATTTTTATTTTTATATTAAATTATTTATATTCTATATAAAAAAACATGTTCTATTCCATCCATCAACTAATTAACTAAAAGTCTGAATCTAATGTAAAAACACTGTATTGATCTGAATTCATTACACCATATTTTTGATATTCACTTACTTTTTTTTCAAAAAAATTAGTTTTCCCTTCTAATGAGATATTTTCCATAAAGTCAAATGGATTTTCTACATTATAAAGTTTCTTAAAACCGAGTTCAAAGAGAAGTCGGTCAGCCACAAATTCTATATACTTCCCCATTAGATCACAGTTCATACCAATAAGTTTGATTGGCAAGGCATCTGTTAAAAATTCTTGTTCAATCTTCACAGCATTATCAATGATAGAATATACATATTTCTGATCAGGCTTATTAATCAAGTACTTAAATATCAAGCAAGCAAAATCTGTGTGTAACGTTTCATCTCTAGAAATCAGTTCATTACTGAAGGTTAGACCTGGCATTAAACCACGTTTTTTTAACCAAAATATTGCAGCAAATGAACCACTAAAGAAAATACCCTCTACTGCAGCAAAGGCAACAATGCGTTCGGCATATGTTGCCGTTCTATTGGTAATCCACCTTAGAGCCCAATCAGCTTTTTTCTTAACAGCTGGCAGCGTTTCAATAGCATTAAATAATCTGTTCTGCTCCTGTAAATCTTTTATGTATGTATTAATAAGTAAACTGTACATTTCATTGTGAATATTTTCCATGGCAATCTGAAAACCATAAAAACACCTCACTTCTGGTATTTGTACCTCTTGGCAGAAACGTTCAACAAGATTTTCATTGACGATACCATCTGATGCGGCAAAAAATGCTAGAACATGTGAAATGAAGTGACGTTCCTCTTCATTAAGTTTCTGTTCCCAATCTACAATATCCTTTGACAAGTCTACTTCTTCAACTGTCCAAAATGATGCTAGCGCCTTCTTATACATTTTAAAGATATCATGATTTTTAATTGGGAACAATGTAAAACGTCCTGGATTTTTAATCAAAAAGGGTTCAATCATCTGAAAAAAATATATAAATAAATAAATAAAATATTTATTTTAACATTGTGTTCACTATCATAGCATAATAAACGAATGAAATTATTGAATTTTGAGTAAAAAAGAGATTAATTTACTACGTACATGTTCTTCCATCCTATATTTTATGTAAACTAAAATAGGTACACATACATATATATATATATACATACATACATATACATACACACACACATATATATTCATTTCTTTGACACGCTTCCCAATGAGCAGTATCCATTATAACACCAGGCAGTAATACTTCCTATGTTTTGAAGACATGCCAATTGAACCTGATTGTGACTCACTGCTGCGTTTGTTGCTATTTACTTCAATAACAGTATATTCACTCTCTGGGAGAACTTCAGAAGGGTATATAGGGGGTATTTCATTGTTCCAAGTATCAAGTAGATTTGCTCTCAATTTTTCTGAATTGATACTCCCTATATCTTCTGTTAAAATATTTAAAGATTTTAAATGAGGTTTAATACTAATGTCTGCAAATTCATATGAAAGGTACTTATTTACCAATACATAATTTCGTTCCCAGTCATTCATACTTAAAATAATCTTAACATCTTCAAAATGTTTTAAATTAAAGTTTTCCACTTTATTTATTGAGGGCCAAGTAATTGAAGCACATTTTATAATAATTATTTCACTGTTTTGAAGATCAATTAATACGTCGGCAAATGTTTTTCTTACATTTATCGATGAAACATTATCTAATATAAGTAAAAATGAATTTTCCACTAAATGATACAAGTTGATTGTTGGATTAAAGTTTTGTAAAAATTCCACTTTTATTTTTAAATTATTTCTCCATATGACAATTTTATCCCACACTTGAATGATATTTTTTGGGGCTGTTAGTATTATAACAGAATATTTTCTGGAGTAGATTTCATATTGCTTTTTCATGGTTTACAAAAAAAAAAAGCAACTGCGCCACCCTTGTTGACAGTTGAGATCTTGAAAAACAAATAGAACCAATATCACCATCATTTTATAAATATCTGAAAATGATAAAAAAAATAGTTCTTTGTATATTATAAGCTCAGAAATATATAAAGATGTGTTGATACAAGAGTAGAATGAATAATTTATTCCCAAGAAAAAATCTACATACCTTATTTTTTATATAATTATCTTTTTAGTAATAATATTTAAACAGGTTAGTATATCATGCTTTACAGTATTATAAATCCTACATTTTAACCGTGATCCTAAATTTAACCACAGCAAATGGATCACTCATTATATTAATATTTTTTGCCCACATTTTACATATTATAATATTTTCACCTGGGCTAAGTTTCAATTGAATAGGAAGAAGTGGGGCATAATATCCATCTATATGTTCCTTGGTTGGAAAATAATAAACAGGAAAACCTTGCGGAGTATATTTGTTTGGACTATTAACCCAAATATGTGAACAAGATACCCATACACATTTTGGTAACTTATTACCATTAGCAATTGAGCTTTTCTTCATATTTTCACGCAGGCTTGTAATCTCATGATCTGAAGAGAGTGGAAGATCTTCAATTCTATCATATACATTAGGTAAAAAATTTCGAAGATTACGAATAGATAATAAAATTATCGGTGTTAAGGTATTAAAATACCAATTCTCTTTTCTAAATTGATCAAATATGGATGTATCAAATTTACAAAATACGTTATTATTTTCATCATTATTAATCGTTGTATCATCATTACAATTAACTGTATTTACATGAGAAATCATATCGTAACCACGATTTTGGTCCATATCATACTTACTTTCAAAGACAACATACAGACCAGCAGGTTTAGTATTAGTTTTTGTAATGAAATTCATTGACAGTTGAGGATGCTGAGTTGAAATTGTTGACCTATTTCTTGAATAATATAAATATATAATTAAAAAGATCACAATTAAAAATATCATAAATATTATAATATATAAGGAATTTGATAGTGACATTATTATTTTATTTTATATAAAAAAATGTCTCTCACATCTAAACTAATAATGTATACTAATGATTATATTATATATAACGAAACAACATTCTTGTTGACTTAGTTGTGTTAGTTTTGATACGATGGTCATCTAGTCAATATGTGGGGTTACCTGCAGGGGTCACGACTATCCTCAGTTCTAATCTACACATGAATAATCTTCCATTTAGACCACCACACAGCTGAGTGGATACGAACATTGGATAGCGTCTTTCACCCTGATACCCCTGTTTCATAGCAGTGCTGTCAGGGCTGCTTCCTGGGGTAGAAATAGGCCTGGTCTAGGACTGGTCTGCGGGGACACTAAATAGTCCCTAAATCATCTCAGGATATTTAGTATATATATATATATATATATATATATATATATATATATATATATAAGCCTATACTTGCATAAACCACAAGTGAAGATAAACAATCTTTGGACAACACCCACCAGTGGGACTCGAACCCAGAAAGCACAACTACCTTCCAGTAGCTGGCATAACTAGTATGCTTTAACCCACTACGCCATCAGACCTTACAAAAGAAGTAGATAGTTCGAGATATATATATCTCAAACATCTCTACCTCCCGAAGGCACCAGATGAGTGAGGGGTCAGTCTGCAATTTTCGTCAAGCCACTGTCAATGTGAGAGAACTCGTGTCCAGCTTATAAGCCTATACTTGCATAAACCACAAGTGAAGATAAACAATCTTTGGACAACACCCACCAGTGGGACTCGAACCCAGAAAGCACAACTACCTTCCAGTAGCTGGCATAACTAGTATGCTTTAACCCACTACGCCATCAGACCTTACAAAAGAAGTAGATAGTTCGAGATATATATATCTCAAACATCTCTACCTCCCGAAGGCACCAGATGAGTGAGGGGTCAGTCTGCAATTTTCGTCAAGCCACTGTCAATGTGAGAGAACTCGTGTCCAGCTTATAAGCCTATACTTGCATAAACCACAAGTGAAGATAAACAATCTTTGGACAACACCCACCAGTGGGACTCGAACCCAGAAAGCACAACTACCTTCCAGTAGCTGGCATAACTAGTATGCTTTAACCCACTACGCCATCAGACCTTACAAAAGAAGTAGATAGTTCGAGATATATATATCTCAAACATCTCTACCTCCCGAAGGCACCAGATGAGTGAGGGGTCAGTCTGCAATTTTCGTCAAGCCACTGTCAATGTGAGAGAACTCGTGTCCAGCTTATAAGCCTATACTTGCATAAACCACAAGTGAAGATAAACAATCTTTGGACAACACCCACCAGTGGGACTCGAACCCAGAAAGCACAACTACCTTCCAGTAGCTGGCATAACTAGTATGCTTTAACCCACTACGCCATCAGACCTTACAAAAGAAGTAGATAGTTCGAGATATATATATCTCAAACATCTCTACCTCCCGAAGGCACCAGATGAGTGAGGGGTCAGTCTGCAATTTTCGTCAAGCCACTGTCAATGTGAGAGAACTCGTGTCCAGCTTATAAGCCTATACTTGCATAAACCACAAGTGAAGATAAACAATCTTTGGACAACACCCACCAGTGGGACTCGAACCCAGAAAGCACAACTACCTTCCAGTAGCTGGCATAACTAGTATGCTTTAACCCACTACGCCATCAGACCTTACAAAAGAAGTAGATAGTTCGAGATATATATATCTCAAACATCTCTACCTCCCGAAGGCACCAGATGAGTGAGGGGTCAGTCTGCAATTTTCGTCAAGCCACTGTCAATGTGAGAGAACTCGTGTCCAGCTTATAAGCCTATACTTGCATAAACCACAAGTGAAGATAAACAATCTTTGGACAACACCCACCAGTGGGACTCGAACCCAGAAAGCACAACTACCTTCCAGTAGCTGGCATAACTAGTATGCTTTAACCCACTACGCCATCAGACCTTACAAAAGAAGTAGATAGTTCGAGATATATATATCTCAAACATCTCTACCTCCCGAAGGCACCAGATGAGTGAGGGGTCAGTCTGCAATTTTCGTCAAGCCACTGTCAATGTGAGAGAACTCGTGTCCAGCTTATAAGCCTATACTTGCATAAACCACAAGTGAAGATAAACAATCTTTGGACAACACCCACCAGTGGGACTCGAACCCAGAAAGCACAACTACCTTCCAGTAGCTGGCATAACTAGTATGCTTTAACCCACTACGCCATCAGACCTTACAAAAGAAGTAGATAGTTCGAGATATATATATCTCAAACATCTCTACCTCCCGAAGGCACCAGATGAGTGAGGGGTCAGTCTGCAATTTTCGTCAAGCCACTGTCAATGTGAGAGAACTCGTGTCCAGCTTATAAGCCTATACTTGCATAAACCACAAGTGAAGATAAACAATCTTTGGACAACACCCACCAGTGGGACTCGAACCCAGAAAGCACAACTACCTTCCAGTAGCTGGCATAACTAGTATGCTTTAACCCACTACGCCATCAGACCTTACAAAAGAAGTAGATAGTTCGAGATATATATATCTCAAACATCTCTACCTCCCGAAGGCACCAGATGAGTGAGGGGTCAGTCTGCAATTTTCGTCAAGCCACTGTCAATGTGAGAGAACTCGTGTCCAGCTTATAAGCCTATACTTGCATAAACCACAAGTGAAGATAAACAATCTTTGGACAACACCCACCAGTGGGACTCGAACCCAGAAAGCACAACTACCTTCCAGTAGCTGGCATAACTAGTATGCTTTAACCCACTACGCCATCAGACCTTACAAAAGAAGTAGATAGTTCGAGATATATATATCTCAAACATCTCTACCTCCCGAAGGCACCAGATGAGTGAGGGGTCAGTCTGCAATTTTCGTCAAGCCACTGTCAATGTGAGAGAACTCGTGTCCAGCTTATAAGCCTATACTTGCATAAACCACAAGTGAAGATAAACAATCTTTGGACAACACCCACCAGTGGGACTCGAACCCAGAAAGCACAACTACCTTCCAGTAGCTGGCATAACTAGTATGCTTTAACCCACTACGCCATCAGACCTTACAAAAGAAGTAGATAGTTCGAGATATATATATCTCAAACATCTCTACCTCCCGAAGGCACCAGATGAGTGAGGGGTCAGTCTGCAATTTTCGTCAAGCCACTGTCAATGTGAGAGAACTCGTGTCCAGCTTATAAGCCTATACTTGCATAAACCACAAGTGAAGATAAACAATCTTTGGACAACACCCACCAGTGGGACTCGAACCCAGAAAGCACAACTACCTTCCAGTAGCTGGCATAACTAGTATGCTTTAACCCACTACGCCATCAGACCTTACAAAAGAAGTAGATAGTTCGAGATATATATATCTCAAACATCTCTACCTCCCGAAGGCACCAGATGAGTGAGGGGTCAGTCTGCAATTTTCGTCAAGCCACTGTCAATGTGAGAGAACTCGTGTCCAGCTTATAAGCCTATACTTGCATAAACCACAAGTGAAGATAAACAATCTTTGGACAACACCCACCAGTGGGACTCGAACCCAGAAAGCACAACTACCTTCCAGTAGCTGGCATAACTAGTATGCTTTAACCCACTACGCCATCAGACCTTACAAAAGAAGTAGATAGTTCGAGATATATATATCTCAAACATCTCTACCTCCCGAAGGCACCAGATGAGTGAGGGGTCAGTCTGCAATTTTCGTCAAGCCACTGTCAATGTGAGAGAACTCGTGTCCAGCTTATAAGCCTATACTTGCATAAACCACAAGTGAAGATAAACAATCTTTGGACAACACCCACCAGTGGGACTCGAACCCAGAAAGCACAACTACCTTCCAGTAGCTGGCATAACTAGTATGCTTTAACCCACTACGCCATCAGACCTTACAAAAGAAGTAGATAGTTCGAGATATATATATCTCAAACATCTCTACCTCCCGAAGGCACCAGATGAGTGAGGGGTCAGTCTGCAATTTTCGTCAAGCCACTGTCAATGTGAGAGAACTCGTGTCCAGCTTATAAGCCTATACTTGCATAAACCACAAGTGAAGATAAACAATCTTTGGACAACACCCACCAGTGGGACTCGAACCCAGAAAGCACAACTACCTTCCAGTAGCTGGCATAACTAGTATGCTTTAACCCACTACGCCATCAGACCTTACAAAAGAAGTAGATAGTTCGAGATATATATATCTCAAACATCTCTACCTCCCGAAGGCACCAGATGAGTGAGGGGTCAGTCTGCAATTTTCGTCAAGCCACTGTCAATGTGAGAGAACTCGTGTCCAGCTTATAAGCCTATACTTGCATAAACCACAAGTGAAGATAAACAATCTTTGGACAACACCCACCAGTGGGACTCGAACCCAGAAAGCACAACTACCTTCCAGTAGCTGGCATAACTAGTATGCTTTAACCCACTACGCCATCAGACCTTACAAAAGAAGTAGATAGTTCGAGATATATATATCTCAAACATCTCTACCTCCCGAAGGCACCAGATGAGTGAGGGGTCAGTCTGCAATTTTCGTCAAGCCACTGTCAATGTGAGAGAACTCGTGTCCAGCTTATAAGCCTATACTTGCATAAACCACAAGTGAAGATAAACAATCTTTGGACAACACCCACCAGTGGGACTCGAACCCAGAAAGCACAACTACCTTCCAGTAGCTGGCATAACTAGTATGCTTTAACCCACTACGCCATCAGACCTTACAAAAGAAGTAGATAGTTCGAGATATATATATCTCAAACATCTCTACCTCCCGAAGGCACCAGATGAGTGAGGGGTCAGTCTGCAATTTTCGTCAAGCCACTGTCAATGTGAGAGAACTCGTGTCCAGCTTATAAGCCTATACTTGCATAAACCACAAGTGAAGATAAACAATCTTTGGACAACACCCACCAGTGGGACTCGAACCCAGAAAGCACAACTACCTTCCAGTAGCTGGCATAACTAGTATGCTTTAACCCACTACGCCATCAGACCTTACAAAAGAAGTAGATAGTTCGAGATATATATATCTCAAACATCTCTACCTCCCGAAGGCACCAGATGAGTGAGGGGTCAGTCTGCAATTTTCGTCAAGCCACTGTCAATGTGAGAGAACTCGTGTCCAGCTTATAAGCCTATACTTGCATAAACCACAAGTGAAGATAAACAATCTTTGGACAACACCCACCAGTGGGACTCGAACCCAGAAAGCACAACTACCTTCCAGTAGCTGGCATAACTAGTATGCTTTAACCCACTACGCCATCAGACCTTACAAAAGAAGTAGATAGTTCGAGATATATATATCTCAAACATCTCTACCTCCCGAAGGCACCAGATGAGTGAGGGGTCAGTCTGCAATTTTCGTCAAGCCACTGTCAATGTGAGAGAACTCGTGTCCAGCTTATAAGCCTATACTTGCATAAACCACAAGTGAAGATAAACAATCTTTGGACAACACCCACCAGTGGGACTCGAACCCAGAAAGCACAACTACCTTCCAGTAGCTGGCATAACTAGTATGCTTTAACCCACTACGCCATCAGACCTTACAAAAGAAGTAGATAGTTCGAGATATATATATCTCAAACATCTCTACCTCCCGAAGGCACCAGATGAGTGAGGGGTCAGTCTGCAATTTTCGTCAAGCCACTGTCAATGTGAGAGAACTCGTGTCCAGCTTATAAGCCTATACTTGCATAAACCACAAGTGAAGATAAACAATCTTTGGACAACACCCACCAGTGGGACTCGAACCCAGAAAGCACAACTACCTTCCAGTAGCTGGCATAACTAGTATGCTTTAACCCACTACGCCATCAGACCTTACAAAAGAAGTAGATAGTTCGAGATATATATATCTCAAACATCTCTACCTCCCGAAGGCACCAGATGAGTGAGGGGTCAGTCTGCAATTTTCGTCAAGCCACTGTCAATGTGAGAGAACTCGTGTCCAGCTTATAAGCCTATACTTGCATAAACCACAAGTGAAGATAAACAATCTTTGGACAACACCCACCAGTGGGACTCGAACCCAGAAAGCACAACTACCTTCCAGTAGCTGGCATAACTAGTATGCTTTAACCCACTACGCCATCAGACCTTACAAAAGAAGTAGATAGTTCGAGATATATATATCTCAAACATCTCTACCTCCCGAAGGCACCAGATGAGTGAGGGGTCAGTCTGCAATTTTCGTCAAGCCACTGTCAATGTGAGAGAACTCGTGTCCAGCTTATAAGCCTATACTTGCATAAACCACAAGTGAAGATAAACAATCTTTGGACAACACCCACCAGTGGGACTCGAACCCAGAAAGCACAACTACCTTCCAGTAGCTGGCATAACTAGTATGCTTTAACCCACTACGCCATCAGACCTTACAAAGAAGTAGATAGTTCGAGATATATATATCTCAAACATCTCTACCTCCCGAAGGCACCAGATGAGTGAGGGGTCAGTCTGCAATTTTCGTCAAGCCACTGTCAATGTGAGAGAACTCGTGTCCAGCTTATAAGCCTATACTTGCATAAACCACAAGTGAAGATAAACAATCTTTGGACAACACCCACCAGTGGGACTCGAACCCAGAAAGCACAACTACCTTCCAGTAGCTGGCATAACTAGTATGCTTTAACCCACTACGCCATCAGACCTTACAAAAGAAGTAGATAGTTCGAGATATATATATCTCAAACATCTCTACCTCCCGAAGGCACCAGATGAGTGAGGGGTCAGTCTGCAATTTTCGTCAAGCCACTGTCAATGTGAGAGAACTCGTGTCCAGCTTATAAGCCTATACTTGCATAAACCACAAGTGAAGATAAACAATCTTTGGACAACACCCACCAGTGGGACTCGAACCCAGAAAGCACAACTACCTTCCAGTAGCTGGCATAACTAGTATGCTTTAACCCACTACGCCATCAGACCTTACAAAAGAAGTAGATAGTTCGAGATATATATATCTCAAACATCTCTACCTCCCGAAGGCACCAGATGAGTGAGGGGTCAGTCTGCAATTTTCGTCAAGCCACTGTCAATGTGAGAGAACTCGTGTCCAGCTTATAAGCCTATACTTGCATAAACCACAAGTGAAGATAAACAATCTTTGGACAACACCCACCAGTGGGACTCGAACCCAGAAAGCACAACTACCTTCCAGTAGCTGGCATAACTAGTATGCTTTAACCCACTACGCCATCAGACCTTACAAAAGAAGTAGATAGTTCGAGATATATATATCTCAAACATCTCTACCTCCCGAAGGCACCAGATGAGTGAGGGGTCAGTCTGCAATTTTCGTCAAGCCACTGTCAATGTGAGAGAACTCGTGTCCAGCTTATAAGCCTATACTTGCATAAACCACAAGTGAAGATAAACAATCTTTGGACAACACCCACCAGTGGGACTCGAACCCAGAAAGCACAACTACCTTCCAGTAGCTGGCATAACTAGTATGCTTTAACCCACTACGCCATCAGACCTTACAAAAGAAGTAGATAGTTCGAGATATATATATCTCAAACATCTGAGATATATATATCTCAAACATCTCTATGAGATATATATATCTCGAACTATCTACTTCTTTTGTAAGGTCTGATGGCGTAGTGGGTTAAAGCATACTAGTTATGCCAGCTACTGGAAGGTAGTTGTGCTTTCTGGGTTCGAGTCCCACTGGTGGGTGTTGTCCAAAGATTGTTTATCTTCACTTGTGGTTTATGCAAGTATAGGCTTATAAGCTGGACACGAGTTCTCTCACATTGACAGTGGCTTGACGAAAATTGCAGACTGACCCCTCACTCATCTGGTGCCTTCGGGAGGTAGAGATGTTTGAGATATATATATCTCGAACTATCTACTTCTTTTGTAAGGTCTGATGGCGTAGTGGGTTAAAGCATACTAGTTATGCCAGCTACTGGAAGGTAGTTGTGCTTTCTGGGTTCGAGTCCCACTGGTGGTGTTGTCCAAAGATTGTTTATCTTCACTTGTGGTTTATGCAAGTATAGGCTTATAAGCTGGACACGAGTTCTCTCACATTGACAGTGGCTTGACGAAAATTGCAGACTGACCCCTCACTCATCTGGTGCCTTCGGGAGGTAGAGATGTTTGAGATATATATATCTCGAACTATCTACTTCTTTTGTAAGGTCTGATGGCGTAGTGGGTTAAAGCATACTAGTTATGCCAGCTACTGGAAGGTAGTTGTGCTTTCTGGGTTCGAGTCCCACTGGTGGGTGTTGTCCAAAGATTGTTTATCTTCACTTGTGGTTTATGCAAGTATAGGCTTATAAGCTGGACACGAGTTCTCTCACATTGACAGTGGCTTGACGAAAATTGCAGACTGACCCCTCACTCATCTGGTGCCTTCGGGAGGTAGAGATGTTTGAGATATATATATCTCGAACTATCTACTTCTTTTGTAAGGTCTGATGGCGTAGTGGGTTAAAGCATACTAGTTATGCCAGCTACTGGAAGGTAGTTGTGCTTTCTGGGTTCGAGTCCCACTGGTGGGTGTTGTCCAAAGATTGTTTATCTTCACTTGTGGTTTATGCAAGTATAGGCTTATAAGCTGGACACGAGTTCTCTCACATTGACAGTGGCTTGACGAAAATTGCAGACTGACCCCTCACTCATCTGGTGCCTTCGGGAGGTAGAGATGTTTGAGATATATATATCTCGAACTATCTACTTCTTTTGTAAGGTCTGATGGCGTAGTGGGTTAAAGCATACTAGTTATGCCAGCTACTGGAAGGTAGTTGTGCTTTCTGGGTTCGAGTCCCACTGGTGGGTGTTGTCCAAAGATTGTTTATCTTCACTTGTGGTTTATGCAAGTATAGGCTTATAAGCTGGACACGAGTTCTCTCACATTGACAGTGGCTTGACGAAAATTGCAGACTGACCCCTCACTCATCTGGTGCCTTCGGGAGGTAGAGATGTTTGAGATATATATATCTCGAACTATCTACTTCTTTTGTAAGGTCTGATGGCGTAGTGGGTTAAAGCATACTAGTTATGCCAGCTACTGGAAGGTAGTTGTGCTTTCTGGGTTCGAGTCCCACTGGTGGGTGTTGTCCAAAGATTGTTTATCTTCACTTGTGGTTTATGCAAGTATAGGCTTATAAGCTGGACACGAGTTCTCTCACATTGACAGTGGCTTGACGAAAATTGCAGACTGACCCCTCACTCATCTGGTGCCTTCGGGAGGTAGAGATGTTTGAGATATATATATCTCGAACTATCTACTTCTTTTGTAAGGTCTGATGGCGTAGTGGGTTAAAGCATACTAGTTATGCCAGCTACTGGAAGGTAGTTGTGCTTTCTGGGTTCGAGTCCCACTGGTGGGTGTTGTCCAAAGATTGTTTATCTTCACTTGTGGTTTATGCAAGTATAGGCTTATAAGCTGGACACGAGTTCTCTCACATTGACAGTGGCTTGACGAAAATTGCAGACTGACCCCTCACTCATCTGGTGCCTTCGGGAGGTAGAGATGTTTGAGATATATATATCTCGAACTATCTACTTCTTTTGTAAGGTCTGATGGCGTAGTGGGTTAAAGCATACTAGTTATGCCAGCTACTGGAAGGTAGTTGTGCTTTCTGGGTTCGAGTCCCACTGGTGGGTGTTGTCCAAAGATTGTTTATCTTCACTTGTGGTTTATGCAAGTATAGGCTTATAAGCTGGACACGAGTTCTCTCACATTGACAGTGGCTTGACGAAAATTGCAGACTGACCCCTCACTCATCTGGTGCCTTCGGGAGGTAGAGATGTTTGAGATATATATATCTCGAACTATCTACTTCTTTTGTAAGGTCTGATGGCGTAGTGGGTTAAAGCATACTAGTTATGCCAGCTACTGGAAGGTAGTTGTGCTTTCTGGGTTCGAGTCCCACTGGTGGGTGTTGTCCAAAGATTGTTTATCTTCACTTGTGGTTTATGCAAGTATAGGCTTATAAGCTGGACACGAGTTCTCTCACATTGACAGTGGCTTGACGAAAATTGCAGACTGACCCCTCACTCATCTGGTGCCTTCGGGAGGTAGAGATGTTTGAGATATATATATCTCGAACTATCTACTTCTTTTGTAAGGTCTGATGGCGTAGTGGGTTAAAGCATACTAGTTATGCCAGCTACTGGAAGGTAGTTGTGCTTTCTGGGTTCGAGTCCCACTGGTGGGTGTTGTCCAAAGATTGTTTATCTTCACTTGTGGTTTATGCAAGTATAGGCTTATAAGCTGGACACGAGTTCTCTCACATTGACAGTGGCTTGACGAAAATTGCAGACTGACCCCTCACTCATCTGGTGCCTTCGGGAGGTAGAGATGTTTGAGATATATATATCTCGAACTATCTACTTCTTTTGTAAGGTCTGATGGCGTAGTGGGTTAAAGCATACTAGTTATGCCAGCTACTGGAAGGTAGTTGTGCTTTCTGGGTTCGAGTCCCACTGGTGGGTGTTGTCCAAAGATTGTTTATCTTCACTTGTGGTTTATGCAAGTATAGGCTTATAAGCTGGACACGAGTTCTCTCACATTGACAGTGGCTTGACGAAAATTGCAGACTGACCCCTCACTCATCTGGTGCCTTCGGGAGGTAGAGATGTTTGAAATATATATATCTCGAACTATCTACTTCTTTTGTAAGGTCTGATGGCGTAGTGGGTTAAAGCATACTAGTTATGCCAGCTACTGGAAGGTAGTTGTGCTTTCTGGGTTCGAGTCCCACTGGTGGGTGTTGTCCAAAGATTGTTTATCTTCACTTGTGGTTTATGCAAGTATAGGCTTATAAGCTGGACACGAGTTCTCTCACATTGACAGTGGCTTGACGAAAATTGCAGACTGACCCCTCACTCATCTGGTGCCTTCGGGAGGTAGAGATGTTTGAGATATATATATCTCGAACTATCTACTTCTTTTGTAAGGTCTGATGGCGTAGTGGGTTAAAGCATACTAGTTATGCCAGCTACTGGAAGGTAGTTGTGCTTTCTGGGTTCGAGTCCCACTGGTGGGTGTTGTCCAAAGATTGTTTATCTTCACTTGTGGTTTATGCAAGTATAGGCTTATAAGCTGGACACGAGTTCTCTCACATTGACAGTGGCTTGACGAAAATTGCAGACTGACCCCTCACTCATCTGGTGCCTTCGGGAGGTAGAGATGTTTGAGATATATATATCTCGAACTATCTACTTCTTTTGTAAGGTCTGATGGCGTAGTGGGTTAAAGCATACTAGTTATGCCAGCTACTGGAAGGTAGTTGTGCTTTCTGGGTTCGAGTCCCACTGGTGGGTGTTGTCCAAAGATTGTTTATCTTCACTTGTGGTTTATGCAAGTATAGGCTTATAAGCTGGACACGAGTTCTCTCACATTGACAGTGGCTTGACGAAAATTGCAGACTGACCCCTCACTCATCTGGTGCCTTCGGGAGGTAGAGATGTTTGAGATATATATATCTCGAACTATCTACTTCTTTTGTAAGGTCTGATGGCGTAGTGGGTTAAAGCATACTAGTTATGCCAGCTACTGGAAGGTAGTTGTGCTTTCTGGGTTCGAGTCCCACTGGTGGGTGTTGTCCAAAGATTGTATATATATATATATATATATATATATATATATATATATATATATATATATATATATATATGTCGTACCTAGTAGCCAGAATGCACTTCTCAGCCTACTATGCAAGGCCCGATTTGCCTAATAAGCCAAGTTTTCCTGAATTAATATATTTTCTCTAATTTTTTTCTTATGAAATGATAAAACTACCCATTTCATTATGTATGAGGTCAATTTTATTTTATTGGAGTTAAAATTAACGTAAATATATGACCGAACCTAACCAACCCTATCTAACCTAACCTAACCTATCTTTATAGGTTAGATTAGGTTTGGTAGCCGAAAAAGTTAGGTTAGGTTAGGTTAGGTAGTCGAAAAATAATTAAATCATGAAAATTTGGCTTATTAGGCAAATCGGGCCTTGCATAGTAGGCTGAGAAGTGCGTTCTGGCTACTAGGTACGACATATATATATATATATTAAATTATTGTTGACTCGAGCTCCTTTTTTATCTGTGATATAAATGCTAAAATTATATTGATCTCATTTTCAATTACATCAGTTAGAATATTATCTCTGTGTGATGTTAATGTTTCACTAAAGGCTTCCTCAAGAACTGTTGGAGTATAATTCAACAAATGAAGGCAACCATAATTATGAACATGTTGAGCCACATTACATTTGATTTCATCTGTATGGAATGAGCTGTAAATAATCTGTGCATGACATAAACCATATGGATTCTGGCAATTCAGTTGTTGATTAACATTATTAGATAATGGTGATGGTGGAGATGATGTTAGTTCAAGTTGAGATGGTGGTTGGGAAGAAGAAGGTAGTCTAGGATTATGAATAGGTTTTCGTGATGTAACTTTATATGGATTTTGGGAGTGAGTGGGTTTTAAGGTAATATTCCCTTGTAAGGTCAAATAATTGCGTACCAATGTATGTTGTTTATGTATAACTCCTCCACCATTAGCAATCCATATAATAGTTACAAATAGAGAGTGTAACATATCGAGAAGTAGACGACAAATACTTTGAGCTAAATAATTATGATATATTTTGAAGTCTTTGCTAGCTATTATTAAATTTTCTTTGCATTTAACTTTGATTCTATTTAGAGTATTACTTTCAATATTTTCAATATTTTCAGTACGTTGTATTAAAGATTGGGGATGAGAAAACACAATATCTTTATTTTTTTTGGTTTCAGCATGAGGTGAAAATAAATAATGAAGGAGACTAAATGACATAATATAAAATTTCCCTGTTTCAGAAACCAGCAAACGATATGGATGTATTAGATAGGGAAAATATTTAATTATATTAAATACTTGGTGAATTTTATTGATCAAATCGCTCAATTGGGTTAAATATATTAAACGCTTAGAAATAGAAAATAAATCACACAAGCCCAAAATGGGACGAATTCCCAATAAATCATTATTATGATCTTTACTATCAATTGCACAATCATTAGTTCCTAGCTTCCACATATTATCAAACATTTCTACCGATCGACCATCTATAAGTCTAAATCTGTGAGAGGGATTTGCAACAAGGGAATTTAGATCATTTTCATTTAAGAGATAAAGTGGCGTAATATTACTCTTGAAACCACCTAAGAGTAAATCAGCTGTAATTTGGCCATTGGTTTTGTGAGAAAAAATATGATGAGGGCTAATGTATACTATCTGAATTTCTTTAGGTATAATTTTCTTTGAAAGATAAAGTGAATCTAATGACTGGCCCAGTAAACCTAGTGGCTTCATTTCACATAATACAGGATGTATATGGAGTATATTATCTTTTCCATAATATTGGAATGAAGAAAAATTTGAAAGTTTTAAACATAAATTTTGATTCATAATTAGAGTTAGGCCTAGTAAAACTTGTCATTGATCTTATTATTATCAATTAGAAGATTTTTATTCATTTTTTTTATAACCTATACCAATTTCTTTCTATGATTAAATAGTTGTTTTCTTTGTTTATTTGTGTATTTGCGATTTACCATAATTTTTCTGAAATAAATTCTAAATAGCCCACTGGTGTGAAGCTGGTACAACACACTAGTGTGTCTGGTGACTGGTACAACACACTAGTGTCTCTGGTGACTGGATCACTTATCAGTGATCTGTCTGGCTCCCCTGGTATAAATATACAAAAACAGAGCTGTGGTAAACACCTACAGTAACAGACCATGGTAAATTTATAGAAGAAATTGAAAATATATTTTCAAAAATTATGGTAAATAAATAAATATATGCTTGTATTAGAATTTTTTCATTATATATGAAGTTATTCTTATTATAACAAAACAGGGTTCACATGAAAACCACATAGATATAGCAGACTGGATGATTCCATTTATTAAAAAATATTTTACAGATTGTCTGTCATATAAACCATAAAGGTATTTTTATGGTTAGGTATTTAGTAGTGTCAATATCGCAGCCTTACCTAAATATCTATATGACCAAACCTAAAATCAACCCTACCTAAATATGAACTGATTTAAAAAAAAAAAAATATATATAGTTCAATTTAAAATGAACATATCATAGAATTTTTTAGCCTTTGAATATTCAAGAAAGGTACACCTAACACTTGTAAATGTAATTTTTCCTGTATTTATGAAACCATTGACCAGTCCTTGTTCAGTAGTCACTGTCCCGATAATCACTTCCGAACAAGAGTATTGAATATCAATCTGACTTCCTGTTCGTTGGTTATCATTGACTATAACAGGATGTCCAAACATGTAATCACCACATTCATTATGGGTTAAAACATTAAATTTCCTAAGAGTATCATGTGAATATGCTGGATCTCTTAACAATGATAAACATAAATTTATATAAGTGTCTCGCTTTAGTGGAATAGTTGATCTCATATTCCAGCAATCTTCCAACTTGGAGATGATATAAATTTTCCTTTTACCATGAATACCATGGACACTGATAAGCATGTCCACCACTTTCTTCACTCGCTCATTAATTAAAAGTTCAAAAAATTTATCATCAAAAGTGGGATTTTTCTTGATAATTTTAGGGGTTTTGTTGATTTTGGTGATTTTGGAGGACGATACCATGATGATTATTGCTAGAATATCCTCCTGAAAAAAAGAAAGAAAATAACGTGTTTAGAAAATAGATCTAAATGGGACCAAACCATACTATTCATGTCATATATACACCAATTCCATTCCATTTTAGTTTGACTGAAATAACTACTTGCCTTTTAGTGCCACTAGTTATCCTTGTGATGAGTCTAGGAACCTTAATGGTTATATCTTGGTACAGAACCCATATTTTATATCTTTGTTAAAAAAAAAATATATATATAATATTATTCAAAAGTACATAATGTTATTACACAATCTTTATCTTGCGATTATATAAATTAAAATAGTATATTTATAAATCAAAAAGAATATCCTGACAGAATACGTCTACATCCCGGAGAAGTAAAGTCTATAGATTTCACTTATCCTGTTATTTATTCGTTGTTAATCAAAAAACCCATTTCAAATTTTAATTTCAAATACTTGACATGAAGGTAGACTTGGAGGTTTATGTGTACTAGCATGTTTTAAATTTATCTTTATATACATTATCTTCCATACATGATCATTTGGACTGCATACCATACCCGTTTCTTGTTCAAAAATTCCCACACATGAGTTTCGGATATGTATGGTGCCACAACAACTGATTTTGACCATACCAAAATTGGATTGATAAGCTTGTATTCCATTTTCTAAATTAGGACTGAACTGAATCTTATACTCTTGAAATGTTTGTTTTAAAAGTTGGAAAGTATTTCCTCCTCCAAAAGCATGTCTCTCACTATTTGACTGGCCAATTAAGTAAATATCAGTGTAACTGTTGTCATAAAAATATCACCTCGAAAAGTATCTCCGGGTAGGTGGAAACACTCTGGCTGCAAACGATTAATCATTCTAAAATACCACTTACAAAATTTTTGTATAAACTCGTCACTTCTTATAACTTCCATTTTATGTTCTACCGGGGAAAGAACACCACATACAAATTTGTTTTTTTCATTAACAGTTCGAATAGAAGTTTTAGGAACATCATCACATAAGACAGGTTGGTTTTTTTCATTATTTGTTTGAGTAAAAGTTTTAATTTCACTCTCTTCTGTCTGATGCTGTAATAGTGTACTTATATATGAATCACATTGACATTGTACTGTTCCTAAATTTGTACGTTCTGCAGCACCCACAAAACTACATTGTTTAGGATTTTTAATTATATTCTTGGTTTCACCAGTTGTATATTGAATAAAACTTGGATGGGAACATAAAATGATGTTCGTATTTCCGGGCATTGAGAGTTGGATAGAACTTGTAATTTCGGTTTGGGGGTTTGAATGTGCTCTTCCTTATTCAGTTGAATATCCGATACCTATTTTACCATGCTACTTTGTCCAAAACTCTTTTACAGCTATTACCAATTCCATTTTCTTAGCAAAAGGCATTGATGGTACTTGATTTTTATAGAGGTAGTTAAAAAGATTTTGGGCAGTAAGACGTCGATAAGAAAACAAGCGTTTCAAGTCTGAAGTGTAACATAAAATTATATTTAGGGCCTCTTGAGAACTTTTAGGTGAAAGGCGATGATTACCTGTTGATGTCTGAGCCAGACATCTAATATCTTCAGGGCTCAGTGTTTTTAACAAATCACGTACATTGGCTTCATAAGGGGAATTTATGAGGTTCATAACATATAGGAAGGAATACAACACTAAGAATGGAGATAAATAATATAAAAGTTTATTTATTTACTTACTTCTTTATTTATTATATAAATATAAAGAAAGTACATCAATGTACATAATAAAACTGAATGTAGCCTCCAAAAAATATCATTGAGTCAATGTCGCTATGTAGAGCGACACACACAGGACACTTTCTCTGACCACACCCTTGTCGAGTCCACTTCCTCCACACCTATCGCACTGTAATAATCCATTCCGTGTCCAATCATAGTAAGAGTCACTCACCACTGATAATTGTACTTTTGACCAGAAGAGGGCACCTTCTTTTCCCATACTTGTGGGTGACGGCTCATAGATAGCAGCGCTGCCATGGCTTCTCCATTCTCTGTGGAGGCGTCGGGTCCATAACACAATTACAATGAGAGCCATATTTATAAATCGTGAAATAGAAATACTCACTCATTGTTAACAAAATTTATTTAGGGTTGGGGTTTGAATAGGGTAGTATCATCATATCTTTGTCTCAAATTTCCCAAATAATAGGTAATTGGGATTAACATAGTAGTATATCAAAAGGCCCTTCTTACAATAATGTCAGTCCAAAAATTAAAACTCTTTATTGAGGATTAAGTTATTATATCTTAGCCAATAGCCAAGGCTACCTACCATGCTACCTACCACCAAAGTACAGCTCACCACCCATATATTTTCCTTCAATGTTGGAATGATTGGAATTACCAATTTAAAATTTCAAGTCATATATACGATATATATGGGAATTTAGGGGATATTACAAAAAAAACTTACCAATTTAAAAACACCATGTAAAATAATTATAACATTTAAAATTGTGAAAACAATTGTTAATATAATGAAAAATTTCTTAACAAATAATGATATCGTTTTCTTCGTGTGTGTAATACCTATATAAATGGTCCCATTTGTAACATATTTACTGTTATTTATATTTAAACTATTATCAAGGATTGTAATGTTATATTTTTCATATAACCAACACATTATGACATTCAAATTATCTTGTAAATTATTACACACCTGAGTTTCGTTATTGATACCTCCTACTATTATAGACAAGTGATTCCAACATAGTAGTATATTTTTATAATCCCACAATACAGAAAATTTCATATATTTAACAGGAGTCCTAATCATATATGCATCTTTAATAAAAGATAAATTTTGTACATTTTCATTATAACTTTGTACATTTTCATTATTATAATAACGGCATTCTATTAAAATTGACGCTAAGTTAGTTATGTTTATTTGGTTTGGAAGTATAATAGATGAATTTCGTCCTATTAGTATATATACCTGTATAGTGTCTTTAAAGTTTAACTGGAACTCGAACCATTCTTGTTGTGATAGTAAATCATATATATTGAAAAGTTCTTCATGTTTATATTTAATTTGCTCATCACCTCTATCAAACCAGTATTTAATTGAATCTTTCAATACTATAACTTCATTGCAATCATACTCTTGATTCATTGGAATTACTGGAATAATTAATAATAATAATAATATTAATATTAATAATAATAAAAAAAGGGTTGGAATCATTTTCAAGCCACAAAATAAACTAAAAATAATATAACATTAAAGCTTGTTTTTATATTTTAATCTTTCAACATTTAGTAAAAAATATATGGTTATGGATGTCATTATTAACAATCAAGGAAATCAGCAACCAAAAGCAGATCTAGAGCAATATTATTTTCAATTGGAAATTCAGGATCAGTAGTAATCTCATTTTTCTTGAATTGAGTATTGTAGGTGAAATATGTACACGCTTTTTGAAGAAGATATGATCTGAAGAAATAAAATAAAAAAATAAAAGTATTATAATTATTTATTTATTATATACAGTTTATATGTTTCTCTAAATAACAGTTTATCTCTAATATAAGTTTATATAATAACACTTTGTTCTAACAGCTTTATACTTACGGAATTGTTTTAAAATGGATTTCATTTTTTTCATTTTCAATACA
>NW_025569081.1:0-18923 GCF_020424385.1 Procambarus clarkii
ATGGCATTCATTATGAGATGCTTCGCCATCTCCCTCCGTGCATGTCTCAGTATTTACTGAGTCTGTATAATCGTGTCTGGGAGTCGTCGTCAGTCCCTGAGGACTGACTCGATGCCATTGTCCTACCAGTTCGGAAACCAAGGTCTCTTGGGACATCCCTTAAGGACTTCTGCCCTATTGCCCCCACGAGTTGTGTCAACAACTCGTGGGGCAACACGAGTTGAGTCAACAACACGGCAACAACCTCTGTTGTTGCCGTCCTTTTTGACTTGTAAAAGGCTTATGACATCACTTGGCGGTATCATATTCTTTCCAAACTTCATTCTTTTGGCCATCGTGGTAATCCCCCTCTTTTTCTCCAAAGCTTCCTCTCTCGTCGTTCCTTTCGAATGAGGCTCAGTGCCACTCTCTCTGCCTTTTTTCGGCAATACGAGGGTGTGCCCCAAGGTAGTGTTCTGAGCACTGCTCTTTTTCTGGTTGCCCTTAATGGTATTCTTTCCTCTCTTCCTTCTGGCATCTTCTCCGCTCTCTATGTCGACGATCTTACCCTTTGCTGTCGGGGTGATGATTCGCCTCTCCTTCAACGGCGGCTTCAACTTGCGATTGGTGCCGTGTCGTCTTGGGCCACCAATCATGGCTTCAGGTTTTCTACGTCTAAGACTTGTGCTATGACTTTTACTCGGAACGTGTCTTTCTTCGTCCCTCTTTGTCGCTTTATGGTCAACCCCTTGTGTACAAGGATTCCGGTAAACTTTTGAGATTAATCTTTGACACTCGTTTGCCTTGGTCGGCACATATCTCTTACCTACGAGTTGAATGCTCTGAGGCCCTTACCCTCCTTAAGGTTTTGTCCCATACTTCTTGGGGAGCGGATAGGCGCACTCACTCCTCGCTTCACATTCCTCTCTCGTCCTGTCTAAACTCGACTGTGGTTGCCCTGCTTACTCGTCTGCTTCTCCTTCTACTCTTCGCCGTCTTGATGCTTTGCACAATGCTGGGTTGCGCCTCAGCTCTGGTGCTTTTCGTTTGACTTCAGCCCTCAGCTTGTACGTTGACACTGGCTTCCTATCTCTCCGGGACCGCCGTGATTGCTATTGTTTTTCGCTACCTTGTGCGATCCTTACAACATCGTTCTTCTCGCCTCTGTCGTGCTTTAACTTTTACCCCTCTTCTAGTTCCTGTTCCTCTTCACCACCTCCCTTTTTCTGTCCGGTTATCTCACTTACAGGATTCTTTTTCAGTTTGTATTTCTAACATTTCTCCTCGTATTGTTCCTTCCTTTTCCCCGTGGAGAGTCCCCCTTCCGAAGTTTTGTACATCCTTGACCCCACATCACTAAAGCTTTTACCTCTCCTACGGTTCTGAAACACCTTTTCCTTGAGCAGTTTTCTTCGCACTCCTGCTCCCTTTCCATCTTCACCGATGGGTCTAAGTCTGCGGACGGTGTAGGCTACTCTGTTTATTTTCCTGACCACACTTATATGTGTCGCTTACCTCTGGAGATTAGCATCTTCACAGCGGAACTTTATGCTATTCTCTATGCTCTTCGTCTCCTGCTTTCTCGTTGTCAATCCTCCTTTGTAATTGTCGTTGACTCTCGTAGTGCCCACATGGCTCTCGGATCCTTTAATCCGGTCCATCCAGTAAATCCAGTGGTCGTCGAGATTCAACATTGGCTATTTCTTATTTCCAGTAAATTTAGTCAGTTGAGTTTTGCTGGGTTCCCAGCCATATTGGTGTCTCTTTAAATGAGATTGCAGACGCTCATTTGTCCCATCTCCCATAAAGCTATTCCTAATTCTGACTTTTACTCAGTAATTCATTCCTCCACCCTTAACCGTTGGCAGGATTGTTGGTCTTCTGTTACTGGTAACAAACTACTTACTCTTAAGAGTCGTGTGTCCTGATGACCTTCCTCCTGCCACCGTAACCGGCGATGGAAAACGGCTCTGGCATGGTTGCGTATTGGCCATACACGCTTGACTCACGGTCACATAATAGAGTGCCGTTCTGCTCCTTATTGTTCAAATTGAATTGTCCCTCTTACGGTCGTGCATATCTTTGTTGAATGTCCTGACTTACAAGATGAGCGTGTGTCTTGCTTTCCGACCATCCCTCGTGGTCACTTATCCCTCGATAGAATTCTTGGTGAATTGGATCGTTCGCCTTATGCTTTTTGATTATCGTATTGGCATCCTTGGTGATATTTAGCGCCCTCTGATTATCCCGCACATTTGATGATGCTACATAGCCTTCCCGGGTTGGTGCCTTCTTCTGATAATTACTTAATGAGGCCCGTGTTCCCAGGGGAGCCGGGATTATTTCCTTATCCGAAAAAAAAGTCTTGAGACGATGGAAGCACACCCCAACGATGCTGTCAAACGGAACCCTATCCAATGGAGCACAAAGGGAACATTTGGCTGGTTAAAGACTCAATTTCTCATTATGACCCGCCCACCCACCCACACCGCCCACCCCCATGCTGTCACGCCCCCCTCAAGACGCCACACCCACTCCACCCACCCTCAACTCTCATGACGCCACACCCACTCCACCCACCCTCAACTCTCATGACGCCACACCCACACCGCCCACCCTCAACTCTCATGACGCCACACCCACACCGCCCACCCCCATGCTGTCACACCCACCCTCAACTCTCATGACGCCACACCCACACCGCCCACCCTCAACTCATGACGCCACACCCACACCACCCACCCTCAACTCTCATAACGCCACACCCACACCGCCCACCCTCAACTCATGACGCCACACCCACACCGCCCACCCTCAACTCATGACGCCACACCCACACCACCCACCCTCAACTCATGACGCCACACCCACACCGCCCACCCTCAACTCATGACGCCACACCCACACCACCCACCCTCAACTCTCATGACGCCACACCCACACCGCCCACCCCCAACTCATGACGCCACACCCACTCCGCCTACCCTCAACTCATGACGCCACACCCACACCACCCACCCTCAACTCTCATGACGCCACACCCACACCGCCCACCCTCAACTCATGACGCCACACCCACACCACCCACCCTCAACTCTCATGACGCCACACCCACACCGCCCACCCTCAACTCATGACGCCACACCCACTCCGCCCACCCTCAACTCATGACGCCACACCCACACCACCCACCCTCAGCTCTCATGACGCCACACCCACACCGCCCACCCTCAACTCATGACGCCACACCCACACCACCCACCCTCAACTCTCATGACGCCACACCCACTCCACCCACCCTCAACTCATGACGCCACACCCACTCCGCCCACCCTCAACTCATGACGCCACACCCACACCACCCACCCTCAACTCTCATGTCGCCACACCCACTCCACCCACCCTCAACTCATGACGCCACACCCACTCCGCCCACCCTCAACTCTCATATGACACCACACCCACACCGCCCACCCTCAACTCTCATATGACGCCACACCCACACCGCCCACCCTCAACTCATGACGCCACACCCACACCACCCACCCTCAACTCTCATGACGCTACACCCACACCGCCCACCCTCAACTCATGACGCCACACCCACTCCGCCCACCCTCAACTCTCATATGACGCCACACCCACACCGCCCACCCTCAACTCTCATATGACGCCACACCGACACCGCCCACCCTCAACTCATGACGCCACACCCACACCGCCCACCCTCAACTCATGACGCCACACCCACACCGCCCACCCTCAACTCATGACGCCACACCCACACCGCCCACCCTCATGACGCCACACCCACACCGCCCACCCTCAACTCATGACGCCACACCCACACCGCCCACCCTCAACTCTCATGACGCCATACCCACACCGCCCACCCCCATGCTGTCACGCCCACCCTCAACTCATGACGCCACACCCACACCGCCCATCAACTGACCAAGCCCATCCACTGACTAGGGGGTCTGGTAGCTGAGTAGACAGAGCGCGGCACTCGTAATCCTCTGGGCTTGGGTTCTATCCCCGGCGCCGGCAGAGACAAATGGGCAGTTTCTTTCACCCTAATGCCCCCTGTTACCTAGCAGTAAATAGGTAGCTGGGAGTTAGACTATTTAAGGATTGATTAGGCTAGGAAGCTCCACACACACAGTGAAGCCTCACTCTCAATAATAATAATAATAATAATAATAATAATAATAATAATAATAATAATAATAATATATTTAGGAACAGCACATACATAGTTGCAGCGTTACGGTACAAACATTGTGTTAGAGTTAAAGATAGAGGCAGTACATACAATACCTAAAGCCTCTAGTACGCATAGCGTTTCGGGCAAGGAGATTCAATTTCTTTCTTTATTATGCACCCCATACCCATCCCGTGGGCGGTGGTGTAAAGGATTACAGAGGCACATAATCGGGTCAGGAACTGAACCCTCTAGTTCGTTTAGCTAAGCAAATAACAATCTTTTGACGCTAGTTACAAAATTATTAATGTCGTATACACATGTAGTAGTAGTAGTAGGCATCCTTCAGTCTCGGGAGACTATGGAGTTGCGCCCTAGTTGTCAATCCTGTTGCAGCGTCTGGTGTGACTGATGAGGCCAATCCGAGAGTGGCAGTCCATCCCACACCGAGCACAAACGAAGTCCGATTCTGGTCTGTCTTCCCGGCTACCGGCTTTCCTTCTCTGTCTCTTTGCCTCCGATTCCTTGGCAAGTGACTCCTCGAACTTGGAGAGACCTCTTTGAACAGACTGCCTCCAGGCTGAACGGTCTGCAGCCAATGTCTCCCATATAGCAAGATCGACGTCCATGGCTTTCAGGTCCCTTTTGCATACGTCTTTGTACCGTAGCCGGGGCTTGCCTGTTGGACGCTTTCCCTGCATCAGCTCTCCGTACAGGAGATCCTTGGGGATCCTGCCGTCGCCCATTCGCACAACGTGTCCGAGCCAGCGCATTCGTCTCTGTTTCAGCATTGTGTACATGCTGGTGATTCTTGCTCTCCTCAAGACGTTGTTGTTTGTCACCTTGTACTGCCAGGTGATGTCTAAGATGTGTCAAAGGCAGCGCATGTGGTAGGCATTCAGCTGTCTTTCCTGACGGGCGCGAAGTGTCCAAGACTCGCTGCAATAAAGGAGAGTGCTCAGGACACAGGCTCTGTAAACCTGAATCTTAGTATGCTCAGTTAGCCTATTGTTGGCCCACACACTCTTTGTCAATCTGGACATGGTAGTAGATGCCTTGCCGATGCGTTTGTTTAGCTCCGTATCAAGAGAGAGGGAGTCAGAGATTGTGGAGCCCAGGTACACGAAGTCGTGAACGACTACACACCCTCATACATACATGTACATATATATATATATATATATATATATATATATATATATATATATATATATATATATATAGATATATATATATTAGTATATTTTGGTAGCAGTCTTTCCTGTAGACATATATTATTAAATATGACCGAAAAAGTAAGATTAATAATTCTAACACGAATTTTCTCAATCTTTCGTACATTTCGTTTCACTATTGGAGGTAAATCAAAAATCAATTCTCCAAAATTTATTTTTATTTCAAGTCTGACACGACACGAGCGCGTTTCGTAAAACTTATTACATTTTCAAAGACTTTAGTTCACAAATACACAACTGAATAGAACTTACGCATCTCCGATTTTATATCTACATTTGAGTGAGGTGGAAGGGGTGATGTGGCATTAACACAAGACAGAACAAGATGTGGTATTAATAGGGTATCAATTTCATCAACACAAGACAGAACACGAAACAATGGATATTGAATAGAAGTGTCTGTAGAAAGCAAATATATATATATATATATATATATATATATATATATATATATATATATATATATATATATATATATATATATATATATATATATATATATATATATATATATATGTCGTACCTAATAGCCAGAACGCACTTCTCAGCCTACTATTCAAGGCCCAATTTGCCTAATAAGCCAAGTTTTCAAGAATTAATGTTTTTTCGTCTACCTAACCTACCTAACCTAACCTAGCTTTTTTGGCTACCTAACCTAACCTTACCTATAATATAGGTTAGGTTAGGTTAGGTAGGGTTGGTTAGGTTCGGTCATATATCTACGTTAATTTTAACTCCAATAAAAAAATGACCTCATACATAGAGAAAAGGGTTGCTTTATCATTTCATAAGAAAAAAATTATAGTAAATATATTAATTCAGGAAAACTTGGCTTATTAGGCAAATCGGGCCTTGAATAGTAGGCTGAGAAGTGAGTTCTGGCTACTAGGTACGACATATATATATATATATATATATATATATATATATATATATATATATATATATATATATATATATATATATATATATATATATATATATACGTATACACATATACATACATATCTAATCACCCACACACATACACACATCAATAATCTTTGCGTCACAAGTGACATTACAAGAGGCTCACAACAGTCACTATACAAGGCACTTTACATCTATGATGAGTCACACAGTTACTAGTCTTGCTCCACTCCCACCCAACTGGGCGGCAGCTTTAGTCATGTGCTCCACACCCACCCAACTGGGCGGCAGCTTTACAGTCATGTGCTCCACACCCACCCAACTGGGCGGCAGCTTTACAGTCATGTGCTCCACACCCACCCAACTGGGCGGCAGCTTTACAGTCATGTGCTCCACACCCACCCAACTGGGCGGCAGCTTTACAGTCATGTGCTCCACACCCACCCAACTGGGCGGCAGCTTTACAGTCATGTGCTCCACACCCACCCAACTGGGCGGCAGCTTTACAGTCATGTGCTCCACACCCACCCAACTGGGCGGCAGCTTTACAGTCATGTGCTCCACACCCACCCAACTGGGCGGCAGCTTTACAGTCATGTGCTCCACACCCACCCAACTGGGCGGCAGCTTTACAGTCATGTGCTCCACACCCACCCACCTGGGCGGCAGCTTTACAGTCATGTGCTCCACACCCACCCAACTGGGCGGCAGCTTTACAGTCATGTGCATGCATTACCTACAGTAAGCAAATTTTGGATACTTCGCTAAGATTTCGGGCAGCAGATCATTATGAATGAAGTACTTACACATTTCTTGGACACTATTGATGGTGTTATCTCTAAATTCCGCAATTTTTTTCACATTGCATTATATCATGACGTAAAGTATGCGAATAGTTCTGCTGATAGAGTTTACATTTAGTCAAATCTACATGAGCAGATGTTACAAACTGCCAGAGGTACTTGTAGCCGAGCCTAAGCCTAGCAGTGGTAACATCTAGAAGTCTGCTAACATTATTGGATGACCCATAGACGTGCGGTTCTTCCTGCAAGGAGAGGTGGGGAAAAAATCACTTAACACTAAAACTTAATAGTAATTGAGCTTAAAGTATAAATTGTGTTGAATGAAAAAAAATAATAAAAGATAAAAAAAGGGGGAACCTGGTAGAAAATAGCAATGTACAAGTTGGTCAACAAACAGCATTGTTTTTTTTTTAAATAGGTTGACATGGGTTGACATTTAGAAGTAAGGTAGGTTACATGGAGTTAATTAGATAGTACTTAGTTTTCATCTTAAACTGGTTGAGAGAGGTACAGTCTTTGACATAATTGGGAAGGTCATTCCACATTCTGGGTCCCTTGATTTGTAGAGCATTTCTAGTTTGATTAAGTCGTACTCTTGGAATATCAAATAGGTATTTGTTTCTGGTGTGGTGCTCATGGGTTCTGTTACAACCTTCTAGGAAGCGTTGAAGGTCAGGATTGGCATTACAATTCAGAGTTTTAAATATATAGAGTACACATGAGAGAATGTGCAGTGACTTAATGTCTAACATATTCAGAGATTTGAGTAAGGGTACCGAGTGAAGTCTGGGGCCAGAGTGAGATATTGTCCTAATAGCAGCTTTGTGTTGAGTAATTAGAGGACGTAAATGATTTTGGGTAGTAGAGCCCCAAGCACAAATACCATAGTTGAGATATGGATAGATGAGGGAGTAATAGAGAGTCACCAGGGCAGGGCGTGGTACATAATATCTGATCTTAGACAGAATGCCAAGAGTAGGGTCCACCTCTAAGTACGGTCCACCACATAGTTACATAAAGTATTATCAAACAACAGGATGTCTTATTTTTAAATTAATAAAGCTTAACAAGCTTATATTAATAATAAATTTAAAAGAGCAAAAATTATAATCTGAAAAATTACGTTGCTAAGGTGGCTGGCCCAAAGCGGCTGGCGGACGCACGACAACGATTGAGGTTCATGAGTAAATTAACAAATAAATTTGCATTTACTGATATTATGCTAAAGAAAAGACAGTGATAATAGCGATTAACTATTGATTAAAAGTTTAAGACCTTTGTATAAATGTTTAGAAGGCGTAAGAGAAGAGTTGGGGAAGCCTCGGCAGCAAGAGTTAAGTACAGAAGTCATCAATGGCCAGAGAGTCAGTGTGTGTCATGCAGTGTGAGTGGTGGGTGCGCGGCTCCGGCCTCTGAACTCTTCTTCACATACACATCAAATTTCCCGGGAAAATAGTATCAATATAGCCAAGAATGTTGTGACGAGAAGTAATAATCCGGAGTTATAGTGTGCGAGTGTTGTTATGATGGTGACCCCGTTGGTTAGTGGTGGATAGTGACCATTAGGGATAGTGTTATTGTTGACAAGTTACGAGGGTGGATCAGCTGACGTGTTGACCACAGGTAAGTGTTGTTGTTGTTGTGACCTGTGTGTTGTTGTGACCTGTGTGTTGTTGTGACCTGTGTGTTGTTGTGACCTGTGTGTTGTGGTGACCTGTGTTGTTGTGACCTGTGTGTTGTTGTGACCTGTGTGTTGTTGTGACCTGTGTGTTGTTGTGACCTGTGTGTTGTTGTGACCTGTGTGTTGTTGTGACCTGTGTGTTGTTGTGACCTGTGTGTTGTGGTGACCTGTGTGTTGTTGTGACCTGTGTGTTGTGGTGACCTGTGTGTGGTGACCTGTGTTGTGGTGACCTGTGTGTTGTGATCTGTGTTGTGGTGAACTGTGTTGTGGTGACCTGTGTTGTGGTGACCAGTGTGTGGTGACCTGTGTTGTGGTGACCTGTGTGTGGTGACCTGTGTGTGGTGACCTGTGTGTTGTGGTGACCTGTGTGTGGTGACCTGTGTTGTGGTGACCTGTGTTGTGGTGACCTGTGTGTTGTGGTGACCTGTGTGTTGTGGTGACCTGTGTTGTGGCGACCTGTGTGTTGTGATCTGTGTTGTGGTGACCTGTGTGTTGTGATGACCTGTGTGTTGTGGTGACCTGTGTGTTGTGGTGACCTGTGTGTTGTGGTGACCTGTGTGTTGTGGTGACCTGTGTGTTGTGGTGACCTGTGTGTTGTGGTGACCTGTGTGTTGACCTGTGACCTGTGTGTTGTGGTGACCTGTGTTGTGGTGACCTGTGTTGTGGTGACCTGTGTGTTGTGGTGACCTGTGTTGTGGTGACCTGTGTGTTGTGGTGACCTGTGTGTTGTGGTGACCTGTGTGTTGGTGACCTGTGTTGTGGTGACCTGTGTGTTGTGGTGACCTGTGTGTGTGTCTGTGTTGTGACCTGTGTGTTGTGATCTGTGTTGTGGTGACCTGTGTGTTGTGATCTGTGTTGTGGTGACCTGTGTGTGGTGACCTGTGTGTGACCTGTGTTGTGGTGGTGACCTGTGTGTGGTGACCTGTGTTGTGGTGACCTGTGTTGTGGTGACCTGTGTTGTGGTGACCTGTGTGTGGTGACCTGTGTTGTGGTGACCTGTGTGTGGTGACCTGTGTTGTGGTGACCTGTGTTGTGGTGACCTGTGTGTTGTGGTGACCTGTGTGTTGTGGTGACCTGTGCTGTTGTGGTGACCTGTGTTGTGGTGACCTGTGTTGTGGTGACCTGTGTTGTGTGTGACCTGTGTGTTGTGTGACCTGTGTTGTGGTGACCTGTGTGTTGTGGTGACCTGTGTGTTGTGGTGACCTGTGTGTTGTGGTGACCTGTGTTGTGGTGACCTGTGTTGTGGTGACCTGTGTGTTGTGTGGTGACCTGTGTTGTGGTGACCTGTGTTGTGGTGACCTGTGTTGTGGTGACCTGTGTGTTGTGGTGACCTGTGTGTTGTGGTGACCTGTGTGTTGTTGTGACTGTGTGTTGTTGTGGTGACTGTGTGTTGTGGTGACCTGTGTTGTGGTGACCTGTGTTGTTGTGGTGACCTGTGTGTTGTGGTGACCTGTGTGTTGTGGTGACCTGTGTGTTGTGGTGACCTGTGTGTTGTGGTGACCTGTGTGTTGTGGTGACCTGTGTGTTGTGGTGACCTGTGTGTTGTGGTGACCTGTGTGTTGTGGTGACCTGTGTGTTGTGGTGACCTGTGTGTTGTGGTGACCTGTGTGTTGTGGTGACCTGTGTGTTGTGGTGACCTGTGTGTTGTGGTGACCTGTGTTGTGGTGACCTGTGTGTTGTGGTGACCTGTGTGTTGTGGTGACCCTGTGTGACCTGTTGTTGTGGTGACCTGTGTGTTGTGGTGACCTGTGTGTTGTGACCTGTGTTGTGGTGACCTGTGTGTTGTGGTGACCTGTGTGTTGTTGACCTGTGTTGTGTGTGACCTGACCTGTGTTGTGGTGACCTGTGTGTTGTGGTGACCTGTGTGTTGTTGTGGTGACCTGTGTGTGACCTGTGTGGTGACCTGTGTTGTGGTGACCTGTGTTTGTGACCTGTGTTGTGGTGACTGTGTGTTGTGGTGACTGTGTTGTGGTGTTGTTGTGGTGACCTGTGTTGTGGTGACCTGTGTTGTGGTGACCTGTGTTGTGGTGACCTGTGTTGTGGTGACCTGTGTTGTGGTGACCTGTGTTGTGGTGACCTGTGTTGTGGTGACCTGTGTTGTGGTGACCTGTGTGTTGTGGTGACCTGTGTGTTGTGGTGACCTGTGTTGTGGTGACCTGTGTGTTGTGGTGACCTGTGTGTTGTGGTGACCTGTGTGTTGTGGTGACCTGTGTGTTGTGGTGACCTGTGTGTTGTGGTGACCTGTGTTGTGGTGACCTGTGTGTTGTGGTGACCTGTGTGTTGTGGTGACCTGTGTGTTGTGGTGACCGTGTGTGTTGTGGTGACCTGTGTGTGGTGACCTGTGTGTTGTGGTGACCCCTGTGTGTGGTGACCTGTGTGTGGTGACCTGTGTGTTGTGGTGACCTGTGTGTTGTGGTGACCTGTGTGTGGTGACCTGTGTTGTGGTGACCCGTGTGTGGTGACCTGTGTGGTGACCTGTGTGTGGTGACCTGTGTGTGGTGACCTGTGTTGTGGTGACCCGTGTGTGGTGACCTGTGTGTGGTGACCTGTGTTGTTGTGGTGACCCGTGTGTGGTGACCTGTGTGTTGTGGTGACCCGTGTGTGGTGACCTGTGTGTGGTGACCTGTGTGTGGTGACCTGTGTGTTGTGGTGACTTGTGTGTTGTGGTGACCTGTGTGTGGTGACCTGTGTTGTGGTGACCGTGTGTGGTGACCTGTGTGTGGTGACCTGTGTTGTGGTGACCTGTGTGTGGTGACCCTGTGTGACCCGTGTGGTGGTGACCTGTGTGTTGTGGTGACCTGTGTGTTGTGGTGACCTGTGTGTTGTGGTGACCTGTGTTGTGGTGACCTGTGTTGTTGTGGTGACCTGTGTTGTGGTGACCTGTGTGTGTTGTGGTGACCTGTGTTGTGGTGACCTGTGTGTGGTGACCTGTGTTGTGGTGACCTGTGTGTTGTGGTGACCTGTGTGTTGTGGTGACCTGTGTGTTGTGGTGACCTGTGTGTTGTGGTGACCTGTGTGTTGTGGTGACCTGTGTGTTGTGGTGACCTGTGTGTTGTGGTGACCTGTGTTGTGGTGACCTGTGTTGTGGTGACCTGTGTGTTGTGGTGACCTGTGTTGTGGTGACCTGTGTTGTGGTGACCTGTGGTGACCTGTGTGTGGTGACCTGTGTGTTGTGGTGACCTGTGTGTTGTGGTGACCTGTGTTGTGGTGACCTGTGTGTTGACCTGTGTGTTGTGGTGACCTGTGTGTTGTGGTGACCTGTGTGTTGTGGTGACCTGTGTGTTGTGGTGACCTGTGTGGTGACCTGTGTGTTGTGGTGACCTGTGTGTTGTGGTGACCTGTGTTGTGGTGTGGTGACCTGTGTGTTGTGGTGACCTGTGTGTTGTGGTGACCTGTGTGTTGTGGTGACCTGTGTGTTGTGATGACCTGTGTGTTGTGGTGACCTGTGTGTTGTGGTGACCTGTGTGTGGTGTGTGTGTGGTGACCTGTGTGTTGTGGTGACCTGTGTTGTTGTGGTGACCTGTGTGTTGTGGTGACCTGTGTTGTGGTGACCTGTGTGTGGTGACCTGTGTGTTGTGGTGACCTGTGTTGTTGTGGTGACCTGTGTTGTGGTGACCTGTGTGTTGTGGTGACCTGTGTTGTTGTGGTGACCTGTGTGTTGTGGTGACCTGTGTGTTGTGGTGACCTGTGTGTTGTGGTGACCTGTGTGTTGTGGTGACCTGTGTTGTGGTGACCTGTGTTGTGGTGACCTGTGTGTGGTGACCCGTGTGTGGTGACCCGTGTGTGGTGACCTGTGTTGTGGTGACCTGTGTGTTGTGGTGGTGACCTGTGTGTTGTGGTGACCTGTGTGTTGTGGTGACCTGTGTGTTGTGGTGACCTGTGTTGTGGTGACCTGTGTTGTGGTGACCTGTGTTGTGGTGACCTGTGTGTTGTGGTGACCTGTGTGTTGTGGTGACCTGTGTTGTGGTGACTGTGTTGTGTGTGTTGTGGTGACCTGTGTGTGGTGACCTGTGTGTGGTGACCTGTGTTGTGGTGACCTGTGTGTGGTGACCTGTGTGTTGTGGTGACCTGTGTGTGGTGACCTGTGTGTGGTGACCTGTGTGTGGTGACCTGTGTGTGGTGACCTGTGTTGTGGTGACCTGTGTTGTGGTGACCTGTGTGTTGTGGTGACTGTGTGTTGTGGTGACCTGTGTGTGGTGACCTGTGTTGTGGTGACCTGTGTTGTGGTGACCTGTGTGTTGTGGTGACCTGTGTGTGGTGACCTGTTGTGGTGACCTGTGTGTGGTGACCTGTGTGTTGTGGTGACCTGTGTGTTGTGGTGACCTGTGTTGTGGTGACCTGTGTTGTGGTGACCTGTGTGTTGTGGTGACCTGTGTTGTGGTGACCTGTGTGTTGTGGTGACCTGTGTGTTGTGGTGACCTGTGTGTTGTGGTGACCTGTGTGTTGTGGTGACCTGTGTGTTGTGGTGACCTGTGTTGTGGTGACTGTGTGTTGTGGTGACCTGTGTGTGGTGTGTGTGGTGACCTGTGTGTGGTGACCTGTGTTGTGGTGTGTGTTGTGGTGACCTGTGTGTTGTGGTGACCTGTGTGTTGTGGTGACCTGTGTGTTGTGGTGACCTGTGTGTTGTGGTGACTGTGTTGTGTGTGTGTTGTGGTGACCTGTGTGTTGTGGTGACCTGTGTGTTGTGGTGACCTGTGTGTTGTGGTGACCTGTGTGTTGTGGTGACCTGTGTGTTGTGGTGACCTGTGTGTTGTTGTGACCTGTGTGTTGTTGTGACCTGTGTTGTGGTGACCTGTGTGTGGTGACCTGTGTTGTGGTGACCTGTGTGTGGTGTGTGTGACCTGTGTGTTGTGGTGACCTGTGTGTGGTGACCTGTGTGTGGTGACCTGTGTTGTGGTGACCTGTGTGTGTGTGGTGACCTGTGTGTGGTGACCTGTGTGTGGTGACCTGTGTGTTGTGGTGACCTGTGTGTGTGGTGACCTGTGTGTTGTGGTGACCTGTGTTGTGGTGACCTGTGTGTTGTGGTGACCTGTGTTGTGGTGACCTGTGTTGTGGTGACCTGTGTTGTGGTGACCTGTGTGTGTGGTGACCTGTGTTGTGGTGACCTGTGTGTTGTGGTGACCTGTGTGTGGTGACCTGTGTTGTGGTGACCTGTGTTGTGGTGACCTGTGTGTTGTGGTGACCTGTGTGTGTGGTGACCTGTGTGTGGTGACCTGTGTGTGTGTGTTGTGGTGACCTGTGTGTTGTGGTGTGGTGTGGTGACCTGTGTGTTGTGGTGACCTGTGTGTTGTGGTGACCTGTGTGTTGTGGTGTGTGGTGACCTGTGTGTTGTGGTGACCTGTGTGTTGTGGTGACCTGTGTGTGTGTTGTGTGACCTGACCTGTGTGACCTGTGTGTTGTGGTGACCTGTGTGTTGTGGTGACCTGTGTGTTGTGGTGACCTGTGTGTTGTGGTGACCTGTGTGTTGTGGTGACCTGTGTGTTGTGGTGACCTGTGTGTTGTGGTGACCTGTGTGTTGTGGTGACCTGTGTGTTGTGGTGACCTGTGTGTTGTGGTGACCGTGTGTGGTGACCCGTGTGTGGTGACCCGTGTGTGTGGTGACCCGTGTGTGTGGTGTGACCTGTGTGTTGTGGTGACCTGTGTGTTGTGGTGACCTGTGTGGTGACCTGTGTTGTGGTGACCTGTGTGTGGTGACCTGTGTGTGTGGTGACCTGTGTTGTGGTGACCGTGTGTGGTGACCCGTGTGTGGTGACCCGTGTGTGGTGACCCGTGTGTGGTGTGGTGTGGTGACCCGTGTGTGGTGACCTGTGTGTGGTGTGGTGTGTGTGTGGTGACCTGTGTGTGGTGACCTGTGTGTTGTGGTGACCTGTGTGTGGTGACCTGTGTGTGTGGTGACCCGTGTGTGGTGACCTGTGTGTGTGTGGTGACCTGTGTGTGGTGACCCGTGTGTGGTGACCCGTGTGTGGTGACCCGTGTGTGGTGACCCGTGTGTGGTGACCCGTGTGTGGTGACCTGTGTGTTGTGGTGACCCGTGTGTCGTGACCCGTGTGTCGTGACCCGTGTGTGGTGACCTGTGTGTGGTGACCTATTGTTACAACTCCTCGTCTACATATATAAACTGTCCCACAACAAGGAGGTTAGGTTAACTTAGAACATTTTTCTGGTACAAGACATGAATGTGTTGGTACAAACGGTCCATATTTTGTTCTTTGTACCAAGGAGTAACTACAAGCACTTTATTTTTGGTGGACAGGTTATGACTTAACACAAAATGGTTTTATTTATTTGATGATTTACTTACATAATAATATATAAAAGATGGAACAATGTCAGCCGGCCGGCCGAGCGGACAGCATGCTGGACACGTGAGCCTGTGGTCCTGGGTTCGATCCCGGGCGCCGGCGAGAAACGATGGGCAGAGTTTCTTTCGTCCTATGCCCCCTGTTACCTAGCAGTATAATAGGTACCTGGGAGTTAGTCAGCTGTCACGGGCTGCTTCCTGGGGGTGGAGGCCTGGTCGAGGACCGGGCCGCGGGGACACTACGCCCCGAAATCAACTCAAGATAACCTCAAGATGGGTTGTGTAAGTACAGAATTGGGTTGCCTAACGATAGAATATTACGAAGTGATAGAAATAATCATCTAATGGGGTGAAGATGTACAAATCTACAGGGGCCGTGACGAGGATTCGAACCTGCGTCTGAGAGCATCCCAGACGCTGCCTTAATCGACTGAGCTACGACATGGTCAAAAGGAGTTGGAATCAGAAGTTGTGCTGAACTTAGAGGATCCTGCAGCCTCTCCGAGACACTAACCTGTTTGTGCCTGGGTGAAGAATGTCATAAGTGACTAAATCCATTTTTGTTTACACTGGTTATCTTGAGATCTTGAGAGGATTTCGGGGTTTTAGTGTCCTCGCGGCCCGGTCCTCGACCAGGCCTCCACCACCAGGAAGCAGCCCGTGACAGCTGACTAACTCCCAGGTACCTATTTACTGCTAGGTAACAGGGGCATATGCTGAAAGTAACTCTGCCCATTGTTTCTCGCTGGCGCCCGGGATCTAACCCGGGACCACAGGCTCACGCGTCCAGTGTGGTGTCCGTTCGGCCGAGCGGCTCCCTTGTGGCCGAGCGGCTCCCTTGTGGCCGAGCGGCTCCCTTGTGGCCGAGCGGCTCCCTTGTGGCCGAGCGGCTCCCTTGTGGCCGAGCGGCTCGCTTGTGGCCGAGCGGCTCGCTTGTGGCCGAGCGGCTCGCTTGTGGCCGAGCGGCTCGCTTGTGGCCGAGCGGCTCGCTTGTGGCCGAGCGGCTCGCTTGTGGCCGAGCGGCTCGCTTGTGGCCGAGCGGCTCGCTTGTGGCCGAGCGGCTCGCTTGTGGCCGAGCGGCTCGCTTGTGGCCGAGCGGCGGCTCCCTTGTGGCCGAGCGGCTCCCTTGTGGCCGAGCGGCTCCCTTGTGGCCGAGCGGCTCCCTTGTGGCCGAGCGGCTCGCTTGTGGCCGAGCGGCTCGCTTGTGGCCGAGCGGCTCGCTTGTGGCCGAGCGGCTCGCTTGTGGCCGAGCGGCTCGCTTGTGGCCGAGCGGCTCCCTTGTGGCCGAGCGGCTCCCTTGTGGCCGAGCGGCTCCCTTGTGGCCGAGCGGCTCCCTTGTGGCCGAGCGGCTCCCTTGTGGCCGAGCGGCTCCCTTGTGGCCGAGCGGCTCCCTTGTGGCCGAGCGGCTCCCTTGTGGCCGAGCGGCTCCCTTGTGGCCGAGCGGCTCGCTTGTGGCCGAGCGGCTCGCTTGTGGCCGAGCGGCTCGCTTGTGGCCGAGCGGCTCGCTTGTGGCCGAGCGGCTCGCTTGTGGCCGAGCGGCTCGCTTGTGGCCGAGCGGCTCGCTTGTGGCCGAGCGGCTCCCTTGTGGCCGAGCGGCTCCCTTGTGGCCGAGCGGCTCCCTTGTGGCCGAGCGGCTCCCTTGTGGCCGAGCGGCTCGCTTGTGGCCGAGCGGCTCGCTTGTGGCCGAGCGGCTCGCTTGTGGCCGAGCGGCTCGCTTGTGGCCGAGCGGCTCGCTTGTGGCCGAGCGGCTCGCTTGTGGCCGAGCGGCTCGCTTGTGGCCGAGCGGCTCGCTTGTGGCCGAGCGGCTCGCTTGTGGCCGAGCGGCTCGCTTGTGGCCGAGCGGCTCGCTTGTGGCCGAGCGGCTCGCTTGTGGCCGAGCGGCTCGCTTGTGGCCGAGCGGCTCGCTTGTGGCCGAGCGGCTCGCTTGTGGCCGAGCGGCTCGCTTGTGGCCGAGCGGCTCGCTTGTGGCCGAGCGGCTCGCTTGTGGCCGAGCGGCTCGCTTGTGGCCGAGCGGCTCGCTTGTGGCCGAGCGGCTCGCTTGTGGCCGAGCGGCTCGCTTGTGGCCGAGCGGCTCGCTTGTGGCCGAGCGGCTCGCTTGTGGCCGAGCGGCTCGCTTGTGGCCGAGCGGCTCGCTTGTGGCCGAGCGGCTCGCTTGTGGCCGAGCGGCTCGCTTGTGGCCGAGCGGCTCGCTTGTGGCCGAGCGGCTCGCTTGTGGCCGAGCGGCTCGCTTGTGGCCGAGCGGCTCGCTTGTGGCCGAGCGGCTCGCTTGTGGCCGAGCGGCTCGCTTGTGGCCGAGCGGCTCGCTTGTGGCCGAGCGGCTCGCTTGTGGCCGAGCGGCTCGCTTGTGGCCGAGCGGCTCGCTTGTGGCCGAGCGGCTCGCTTGTGGCCGAGCGGCTCGCTTGTGGCCGAGCGGCTCGCTTGTGGCCGAGCGGCTCGCTTGTGGCCGAGCGGCTCGCTTGTGGCCGAGCGGCTCGCTTGTGGCCGAGCGGCTCGCTTGTGGCCGAGCGGCTCGCTTGTGGCCGAGCGGCTCGCTTGTGGCCGAGCGGCTCGCTTGTGGCCGAGCGGCTCGCTTGTGGCCGAGCGGCTCGCTTGTGGCCGAGCGGCTCGCTTGTGGCCGAGCGGCTCGCTTGTGGCCGAGCGGCTCGCTTGTGGCCGAGCGGCTCGCTTGTGGCCGAGCGGCTCGCTTGTGGCCGAGCGGGTCGCTTGTGGCCGAGCGGGTCGCTTGTGGCCGAGCGGGTCGCTTGTGGCCGAGCGGGTCGCTTGTGGCCGAGCGGGTCGCTTGTGGCCGAGCGGGTCGCTTGTGGCCGAGCGGGTCGCTTGTGGCCGAGCGGGTCGCTTGTGGCCGAGCGGGTCGCTTGTGGCCGAGCGGGTCGCTTGTGGCCGAGCGGGTCGCTTGTGGCCGAGCGGGTCGCTTGTGGCCGAGCGGGTCGCTTGTGGCCGAGCGGGTCGCTTGTGGCCGAGCGGGTCGCTTGTGGCCGAGCGGGTCGCTTGTGGCCGAGCGGGTCGCTTGTGGCCGAGCGGGTCGCTTGTGGCCGAGCGGGTCGCTTGTGGCCGAGCGGGTCGCTTGTGGCCGAGCGGGTCGCTTGTGGCCGAGCGGCTCGCTTGTGGCCGAGCGGCTCGCTTGTGGCCGAGCGGCTCGCTTGTGGCCGAGCGGCTCGCTTGTGGCCGAGCGGCTCGCTTGTGGCCGAGCGGCTCGCTTGTGGCCGAGCGGCTCGCTTGTGGCCGAGCGGCTCGCTTGTGGCCGAGCGGCTCGCTTGTGGCCGAGCGGCTCGCTTGTGGCCGAGCGGCTCGCTTGTGGCCGAGCGGCTCGCTTGTGGCCGAGCGGCTCGCTTGTGGCCGAGCGGCTCGCTTGTGGCCGAGCGGCTCGCTTGTGGCCGAGCGGCTCGCTTGTGGCCGAGCGGCTCGCTTGTGGCCGAGCGGCTCGCTTGTGGCCGAGCGGCTCGCTTGTGGCCGAGCGGCTCGCTTGTGGCCGAGCGGCTCGCTTGTGGCCGAGCGGCTCGCTTGTGGCCGAGCGGCTCGCTTGTGGCCGAGCGGCTCGCTTGTGGCCGAGCGGCTCGCTTGTGGCCGAGCGGCTCGCTTGTGGCCGAGCGGCTCGCTTGTGGCCGAGCGGCTCGCTTGTGGCCGAGCGGCTCGCTTGTGGCCGAGCGGCTCCCTTGTGGCCGAGCGGCTGCCTTGTGGCCGAGCGGCTGCCTTGTGGCCGAGCGGCTGCCTGGTGGCCGAGCGGCTGCCTGGTGGCCGAGCGGCTCCCTGGTGGCCGAGCGGCTCCCTGGTGGCCGAGCGGCTCCCTGGTGGCCGAGCGGCTCCCTGGTGG
>NW_025569082.1:0-13307 GCF_020424385.1 Procambarus clarkii
GTCCTTGTACATTATTGGTCTCGTGAGGCTGGTCTCAACAACCAGCTCCTCGTAGATGTGTCCTTGTAAATTATTGGTCTCGTGAGGCAGGTCTCAACAATCTACAATATATAAACATTATTAAAATTGTTAAGCGACGCAGCGAGCTCTCGGAGGTACTTCTTGTTCTCCTCACTGTCCCGGATCCCAATCCTAAGGTTATCACCAGTGACGCCCCTCCGGTGAAGTCCTCGCAGGAGTCTCTCCACACCCACACCTGTAGATGAGAGGGAACATTGAAGTCCACACCTGGCCACTCCTCCCCACCCACACCTGTAGAGAGAGGGAACATTGCAGCTCACACCTGGCAACTCTCCCCACCCACACCTGTAGATGAGAGGGCACATTGCAGCTCACACCTGGCAACTCTCCACACCCACACTGTAGATGAGAGGGAACATTGCACCCTCACACCTGGCCACTCTCCACACAAACACCTGTAGATGAGAGGGAACATTGCAGCCCACATATGGCAACTCTCCCCACCCACACCTGTAGATGAGAGGGAACATTGCAGCTCACACCTGGCAAACTCTCCACACCACACCTGTAGATGAGAGGGAACATTGCAGCTCACACCTGGCAATCTCCACCCCACAAACCTGTAGATGAGAGGGAACATTGCAGCTCACACCTGGCATCTCTCCCCACCCACACCTGTGGATGAGAAGGGAACATTGCAGCACCACACCTGTCAACTCTCCCACACCCACACTTGTATATGAGAGGGAACATTGCAGCCTCACACCTGGCAAACTCTCCCACACCCACACCTGTATATGAGAGGGAACATTGAAGCCCACACCTGTCAACTCTCCACCCCCACACCTGTATATGAGAGGGAACTGGCAGCTCACACCTGGCAACTCTCCCACACCCACACCTGTAGATGAGAGGGAACATTGAAGCCCACCCCTGGCTACTCTCCCCACACCACCACTGCAGATGATAGGGAACTTAAGCCCACACCTGTCACTCTCCCCACCCACACCTGCAGATGATAGGGAACATTGAAGCCCACACCTGTCTACTCTCCCACACCCACACCTGCAGATGAACTGGAACATTGCAAGCTCACACCTGGCAACTCTCCCCCACCCACACCTGCAGATGAAAGGGAACACTGAAGCCCAAACCTGGCAACTCTCCCCAGCCACACCACTGCACATGAGAGGGAACACTGAAGCCCACCCCTGTTTCTCCCACATACATCTCTGCACGAGGAACACTCTCTAGGGTACCTGGACACAGGAGGAGGAGGGTATTATCACTACAACTCTCCCACCACTGCCACACCCACCACTCTCCACCACTGCCACACATACATCTCTCCACCACTGTCAGAGGAGGAGGGTAGTCCACCACTGTCACACAGGAGGGTCCATTACTGCCACACACACCACTCTCCACCACTGCAACACACCACTCTCCACCACTGCCACACAACCACTCTCCACCACTGTCACACACCACTCTCCACCACTGTCACACACCACTCTCCACACCACTGCCACACACCACTCTCCACCACTGTCACACACCCCACTATCCACCACTGTCCACAAACCACTCTCCACCACTGTCACACACCACTCTCCACCACTGTCACACACCACTCTCCACCACTGCCACACACCACTCTCCACCACTGTCACACATCACTCTCCACCACTGTCACACACCACTCTCCACCACTGTCACACACCACTCTCCACCACTGCCACACACCACTCTCCACCACTGCGCACACACCACTCTCCACCACTGTCACACACCACTCTCCACCACTGTCACACACCACTCTCCACCACTGTCACACACCACTCTCCACCACTGTCACACACCACTCTCCACCACTGCCCCACACCACTCTCCACCACTGCCACACCACACTCCACCACCACTGCCACACACCACTCTCCACCACTGTCACACACCACTCTCCACCACTGTCCACACCACTCTCCCCCACTGTCCACACACCACTCTCCACCACTGCCACACACCACTCTCCACCACTGTCACACACCACTCTCCACCACTGCCACACACCACTCTCCACCACAGCCACTCACCACTCTCCACCACTGTCACACACCACTCTCCACCACTGTCACACACCACTCTCCTCCACTGCCACACCACCACTCTCCACCACTGTCACACACCACTCTCCACCACTGCCACACACCACTCTCCCACCACTGCCACACACCACTCTCCACCACTGCCACACACCACTCTCCACCACTGTCACACAACCACTCTCCACCACTGTCACACACCACTCTCCACCACTGCCACACACCACTCTCCACCACTGTCACACACCCACTCTCCACCACTGTCCACACACCACTCTCCACCACTGTCACACACCACTCTCCACCACTGTCACACACCACTCTCCACCACTGTCACGCACCACACCCCCACCACTGTCACACACCACTCTCCACCACTGTCACACACCACTCTCCACCACTGTCACACCACCACTCTCCACCACTGCACACACACCACTCTCCACCACTGTCACACACACCACTCTCCACGACTGTCACACACCACTCTCCACCACTGTCACACACCACTCTTCACCACTGCCACACACCACTCTCCACCACTGTCACACACCACTCTCCACCACTGCCACACACCACTCTCTCCACCACTGTCCACCACACACCACTCTCCACCACTGCCACACACCACTCTCCACCACTGTCACACACCACTCTCCACCACTGTCACACACCACTCTCCACCACTGTCCACACACCACTCTCCACCACTGTCACACACCACTCTCCACCACTGTCACACACCACTCTCCACCACTGTCACACACCACTCTCCACCACTGTCACACACCACTCTCCTCTCCACCACTGTCACACACACACCACTCTCCACCACTGTCACACACCACTCTCCACCACTGCCACACACCACTCTCCACCACTGTCACCCACCACTCTCCACCACTGTCACACAACACTCTCCACCACTGTCACACACCACTCTCCACCACTGCCACACACACCACTCTCCACCACTGTCACACCACCACTCTCCACCACTCACCACCACACACCACTCTCCACCACTGCCCCACACCACTCTCCACCACTGCCACACACCACTCTCCACCACTGCCACACACCACTCTCCACCACTGTCACACACCACTCTCCACCACTCTGCCACACACCACTCTCCACCACTGTCACACACCACTCTCCACCACTGTCACACACCACTCTCCACCACTGTCACACACCACTCTCCACCACTGTCACACACCACTCTCCACCACTGTCACACACCACTCTCCACCACTGTCACACACCACTCTCCACCACTGTCCACACTCCTCCACACATCACTCTCCACCACTGTCACTCACCACTCTCCACCACTGTCACACACCACTCTCCACCACTGTCACCACACCACTCTCCACCACTGCCACACACCACTCTCCACCACTGTCACACACCACTCTCCACCACCCTGCCACACACCACTCCCACCACTGCACACACCACTCTCCACCACTGTCACACACCACTCTCCACCACTGTCACACACCACTCTCCACCACTGTCACACACCACTCTCCACCACTGTCACACACCACTCTCCACCACTGTCACACACCACTCTCCACCACTGCCACACACCACTCTCCAACACTGCCACTCACCACTCTCCACCACTGCCACACACCACTCTCCACCACTGCCCCTCACCACTCTCCACCACTGCCACACACCACTCTCCACCACTGTCACACACCACTCTCCACCACTGTCACACTCTCCACCTCCACTCACACACCACTCTCCACCACTGTCACACACAACACTCTCCACCACTGTCACACACCACTCTCCACCACTGTCACACACCACTCTCCACCACTGTCACACACCACTCTCCACCACTGTCACACACCATTCTCCACCACTGCCCACACACCACTCTCCACCACTGCCACACACCACTCTCCACCACTGCCACACACCACTCTCCACCACTGCCCCTCAACACTCTCCACCACTGTCACACACCACTCTCCACCACTGCCCCACACCACACTCCACCACTGCCACACAACACTCTCCACCACTGCCACACACCACTCTCCACCACCACTGTCACACACCACTCTCCACCACTGTCACACACCACTCTCCACCACTGTCACACACCACTCTCCACCACTGCCACACACCACTCTCCACCACTGCCACACACCACTCTCCACCACTGCCACACACCACTCTCCACCACTGCCACACACCACTCTCCACCACTGTCCACACCACTCTCCACCACTGTCACCCACACCACACCACTGCCACACACCACTCCCATCACTGCCACACACACACTCTCCACCACTGTCACACACCACTCTCCACCACTGTCACCACACCACTCTCCACCACTGCCACACACCACTCTCCACCACTGTCACACACCACTCTCCACCACTGTCACACACACTCTCCACCACTGCCTCCACCACTGTCACCACACACCACTCTCCACCACTCTGCCACACACCACTCTCCACCACTGCCACACCACCACTCTCCACCACTGCCACACACCACTCTCCACCACTGCCACACACCACTCTCTGCCCACCACTGTCCACCACTGCCACACACCACTCTCCACCACTGTCCACAGACCACTCTCCACCACTGCCACACACCACACCACTCTCCACCACTGCCACACACCACTCTCCACCACTGCCACACACCACTCTCCACCACTGTCACACACACTCTCCACCACTCTCCACCACTGTCACACACCACTCTCCACCACTGCCACCACCACTCTCCACCACTGCCACACACCACTCTCCACCACTGTCACACCCACTCTCCACCACTGTCACACACCACTCTCCACCACTGTCCCCACACCACTCTCTATCACTGTCCCAAACCACTCTCCACCACTGCCACACACCACTCTCCACCACTGTCCACACCACCACTCTCCACCACTGTCACACACCACTCTCCACCACTGCCACACACCACTCTCCACCACTGTCACCACCACTCTCCACCACTGCACACACCACTCTCCACCACTGTCACACACCACTCTCCACCACTGCCACACACCACTCTCCACCACTGTCACACACCACTCTCCACCACTGTCACACACCACTCCCCACCTCTACCACTCCACACCACTCTCCACCACTGCCACACACCACTCTCCACCACTGTCACACACCACTCTCCACCACTGCCACACACCACTCTCCACCACTGCCCCACACCACTCTCCACCACTGTCACACACCACTCTCCACCACTGCCACACACCACTCTCCACCACTGCCACCACCACTCTCCACCACTGCCCCACACCACTCTCCACCACTGCCACACACCCACTCTCCACCACTGCCACACACCACTCTCCACCACTGTCACACACACACCACTCTCACCACCACTCACTCTCCACCACTGCACACACCACTCTCCACCACTGTCACACACCACTCTCCACCACTGTCACACACCACTCTCCACCACTGCCACACACCACTCTCCACCACTGTCACACACCACTCTCCACCACTGCCACACGACACAAAACACCACACCCAAACACCACTCTCCACCACTGTCACACACCACTCTCCACCACTGTCACACACCACTCTCCACCACTGTCACACACTACTCTCCACCACTGTCACACACCACTCTCCACCACTGTCACACACCACTCTCCACCACTGCCACACACCACTCTCCACCACTGTCCACACACTCTCCACCACTGTCACACACCACTCTCCACCACTGTCACACACCACTCTCCACCACTGTCACACACCACTCTCCACCACTGTCCCACACCACTCTCCACCACTGCCACACACCACTCTCCACCACTGCCACACACCACTCTCCACCACTGTCACACACCACTCTCCACCACTGTCACACACCACTCTCCACCACTGTCACACACCACTCTCCACCACTGCCACACACCACTCTCCCCACCACTGCCACACACACTCTCCACCACTCTCCACTCTCAACCACTGTCCCACACCACTCTCCACCACTGTCACACACCACTCTCCACCACTGTCACACACCACTCTCCACCACTGTCACACACCACTCTCCACCACTGCCCCACACACCACTCTCCACCACTGGCACACACCACTCTCCACCACTGTCACACACCACTCTCCACCACTGCCACACACACACTCTCCACCACTGTCACACACACACCACTCTCCACCACTGCACTGTCACACACCACTCTCCACCACTGTCACACACCACTCTCCACCACTGCCACACACCACTCTCCACCACTGTCACACACCACTCTCCACCACTGTCACACACCACTCTCCACCATTGCCCCTCACCACTCTCCACCACTGTCACACACCACTCACCACCACTGCCACACACCACTCTCCACCACTGTCACACATCTCTCTCCACCACTGTTACACACCACTCTCCATCACTCCCACACACCACTCTCCACCACTGCCACACACCACTCTCCATCACTGTCACACACCCACCACTCTCCACCCCCACTGCCACACACCACTCTCCATCACTCCCACACACCACTCTCCACCACTGCCACACACCACTCTCCACCACTGTCACACACCACTCTCCACCACTGACACACACCACTCTCCACCACTGTCACACACCACTCTCCACCACTGTCACACACCACTCTCCACCACTGTCACACACCACTCTCCACCACTGCCACACACCACTCTCCACCACTGCCACACACCACTCTCCACCACTGTCACACACCACTCTCCACCACTGCCACACACCACTCTCCACCACTGTCACACACCACTCTCCACCACTGTCACACACCACTCTCCACCACTGCCCCTCACCACTCTCCACCACTGCCCCTCACCACTCTCCACCACTGCCCCTCACCACTCTCCACCACTGCCACACACCACTCTCCACCACTGTCACACACCACTCTCCACCACTGCACACTCACCACTCTCCCACCACTGCCACACAACCACTCTCCACCACTGTCCACACACCACTCTCCACCACTGTCACCACACCACTCTCCAACACTGTCACTCACCACTCTCCACCACTGTCACACACCACTCTCCACCACTGACACACACCACTCTCCACCACTGCCACACACTCATAACTCTCCACCACTGTCACACACCACTCTCCACCACTGCCACTCACCACTCTCCACCACTGCCACACAACACTCTCCACCACTGTCACACACCACTCTCCACCACTGCCCCTCACCACTCTCCACCACTGCCACACACCACTCTCCACCACTGTCACACACCACTCTCCATCACTGCCACACACCACTCTCCACCACTGTCACACACCACACCACTCTCCACCACTGCCACACACCACTCTCCACCACTGCCACACACCACTCTCCACCACTGTCACACACCACTCTCCACCACTGCCACACACCACTCTCCACCACTGCCACACACCACTCTCCACCACTGTCACACACCACTCTCCACCACTGCCACACACCACTCTCCACCACTGCCACACACCACTCTCCACCACTGTCACACACCCACTCCCCACCACTGTCACACACACCACTCCCCACCACTGCACACACACCACTCTCCACCACTGCCACACACCACTCTCCACCACTGTCCACACACCACTCTCCACCACTGTCACACACCACTCTCCACCACTGTCACACCACCACTCTCCACCACTGTCACACACCACTCTCCACCACTGCCACACACCACTCTCCACCACTGTCACACACCACTCTCCACCACTGTCCCACACACCACTCTCCACCACTGTCAAAACACACCACTCTCAACCACTGTCACACACCACTCTCCCACCACTGCCACACACCACTCTCCACCACTGTCACACACCACTCTCCACCACTGCCACACACCCACTCTCCACCACTGCCACACACCACTCTCCACACTGTCACACACCACTCTCCACCACTGCCACACAACCACTCTCCAACACTGCCACACACCACTCTCCACCACTGTCACACACCACTCTCCACCACTGTCACACACCACTCTCCACCACTGTCACACACCACTCTCCACCACTGTCACACACCACTCTCCACCACTGTCACACACCACTCTCCACCACTGCCACACACCACTCTCCACCACTGCCACACACCCACTCTCCACCACTACTCACACACCACTCTCCACCACTGCCACTCACCACTCTCCACCACTGTCACACACCACTCTCCACCACTGTCACACACCACTCTCCACCACTGCCACACACCACTCTCCACCACTGTCACACACCACTCTCCACCACTGCCACACACCACTCTCCACCACTGTCACACACCACTCTCCACCACTGCCACACACCACCCTCCACCCCTGTCACACAGCACTCTCCACCACTGCACCTCACCACTCTCCACCACTGTCACACACCACTCTCCACCACTGCCACACACCACCCTCCACCCCTGTCACACAGCACTCTCCACCACTGTCACACACCACTCTCCACCACTGCCACACACCACTCTCCACCACTGTCACACACCACTCTCCACCACTGACACACACCACTCTCCACCACTGCCACACACCACTCTCCACCACTGTCACCCACACCACTCTCCACCACTGCCACACACCACTCTCCACCACTGCCACACACCACTCTCCACCACTGTCACACACCACTCTCCACCACTGTCACACACCACTCTCCACCACTGCCACACACCACTCTCCACCACTGCCACACCCACCACTCTCCACCACTGTCACTCACCACTCTCCACCACTGTCACACACCACTCTCCACCACTGTCACACACCACTCTCCACCACTGTCACACACCAGTCTCCACCACTGCCACACACCACTCTCTCCACCACTGTCACACACCACTCTCCACCACTGCCACACACCACTCTCCACCACTGTCACACACCACTCTCCACCACTGCCACACACACACTCTCCACCACTGCCCCACACCACTCTCCACCACTGTCCACACACCACTCTCCACCACTGTCACACACCACTCTCCACCACTGTCACACACCCACTCTCCACCACTGTCACACACCACTCTCCACCACTGCCACACACCACTCTCCACCACTGCCACACACACTCCCACTCTCCACCACTGTCACACACCACTCTCCACCACTGCCCTCACAACTCCCCACCACTCTCCACCACTGTCACACACCACTCTCCACCACTGTCACACACCACTCTCCACCACTGTCACACACCACTCTCCACCACTGTCACACACCACTCTCCACCACTGTCACACACCACTCTCCACCACTGTCACACACCACTCTCCACCACTGTCACACACCACTCTCCACCACTGTCCACACACCACTCTCCACCACTGCCACACACCACTCTCCACCACTGTCACACACACTCTCCACCACTGCCCCCACACCACTCTCCACCACTGCACACACACCACCTCTCCACCCACTGTCCCACTGCAACCACTCTCCACCACTGTCACACACCACTCTCCACCACTGTCACACACCACTCTCCACCACTGCCACACACCACTCTCCACCACTGTCACACACCACTCTCCACCACTGTCACACACCACTCTCCACCACTGCCACCACACTCACTCTCCACCACTGCCACACACCACTCTCCACCACTGTCCACACACCACTCTCCACCACTGTCACACACCACTCTCCACCACTGTCACACACCACTCTCCACCACTGTCACACACCACTCTCCACCACTGTCACACACCACTCTCCACCACTGCACACACACCACTCTCCACCACTGGCACACACCACTCTCCACCACTGTCACACACCACTCTCCACCACTGTCCACACACCACTCTCCACCACTGTCTCACACCTCTCTCCACCACTGTCACACACCACTCTCCACCACTGCCACACACCACTCTCCACCACTGCCACACACCACTCTCCACCACTGTCACACACCACTCTCCACCACAGCCACACACCACTCTCCACCACTGTCACACACCACTCTCCACCACTGCCCCTCACCACACTCCACTCTCCACCACTGCCCCACACCACTCTCCACCACTGTCCACACACCACTCTCCACCACTGTCACACACCACTCTCCACCACTGTCACACACCACTCTCCACCACTGTCCACACACCACTCTCCACCACTGCCACACACCACTCTCCACCACTGCCACACACCACTCTCCACCACTGCCACACACCACTCTCCACCACTGCTGCCCACACCACTCTCCACCACTGTCACACAACACTCTCCACCACTGTCCACACACCACTCTCCACCACTGCCACTCACCACTCTCCACCACTGCCACACACAACACTCCCCACCACTGTCACACACCACTCTCCACCACTGTCACACACACCCTCTCCACCACTGTCACCCACCACCACTCCACCACCACTGTCACACACCACTCTCCACCACCACTGTCACACACCACTCTCCACCACTGTCACACACCACTCTCCACCACTGTCACACACCACTCTCCACCACTGTCACACAACCACTCTCCACCACTGTCACACACCACTCTCCACCACTGTCCACACACCACTCTCCCAACCACTGCCACCCACCACCACTGCCACCAACCACTCTCACTCCTCACACCACTCTCCACCACTGCCACACACCACTCTCCACCACTGTCACACACCACTCTCCACCACTGCCCACAATCTCACACCACCCATCAAACCCACTGCCACACACCACTCTCCACCACTGCCACACACCACTCTCCACCACTGCCCACCCGTCCAACACCACTCTCCACCACTGCCACACACCACTCTCCACCACTGTCCCCACACCACTCTCCACCCCTGCCACACACCACTCTCCACCACTGTCACACACCACTCTCCACCACTGTCCCCACACCACTCTCTCCACCACTGCCACACACCACTCTCCACCACTGTCCACCACACTCACTCTCCACCACTGTCACACACCACTCTCCACCACTGCCACACACCACTCTCCACCACTGCCACTCACCACTCTCCACTCTCTGTCCCATCCCACCCCCCTCCACCACTCTACCCCCTCACCACTCTCTCCACCCACTGTCAATCACCACTGTCCCACAACCACTCTCACACCTCTCCCCACCACTGTCACACACCACTCTCCACCACTGCCACACACCACTCTCCACCACTGTCACACACCACTCTCCACCACTGTCCCACACCACTCTCCACCACTGTCACACACCACTCTCCACCACTGTCACACACCACTCTCCACCACTGCCCCTCACCACTCTCCACCACTGTCACACACAACTCTCCACCACTGCCACACACCACTCTCCACCACTGTCACACACCACTCTCCACCACTGTCACACACCACTCTCCACCACTGCCCCACCACACTCTCCACCACTGTCACTCACCACTCTCCACCACTGCCACACACCACTCTCCACCACTGTCACACACCACTCTCCCCACTTACACACACCACTCTCCACCACTGTCCACACAACTCACTCTCCACCCACTGTCACACACCACTCTCCACCACTGCCACCACCACTCTCCACCACTGTCACACCCACTCTCCACCACTGTCCACCACCACTCTCCACCACTGCCACACACCTCTCCACCACTGTCACACACCACTCTCCACCACTGTCACACACCACTCTCCACCACTGTCACACACCACTCTCCACCACTGCCAAACACCACTCTCCACCACTGTCCACACCACTCTCCACCACTGCCACACCCCTCTCCACCACTGTCACACACCACTCTCCACCACTGTCCACCACCACTCTCCACCACTGTCAACACACTACTCTCCACCACTGTCACACACCACTCTCCACCACTCACTGTCCACACACCACTCTCCACCACTGTCACACACCACTCTCCACCACTGTCACACACCACTCTCCACCACTGTCACACACCACTCTCCACCACTGTCACACACACCACTCTCCACCACTGTCACACACCACTCTCCACCACTGTCACACACCACTCTCCACCACTGTCACACACCACTCTCCACCACTGTCACACACACCACTCTCCACCACTGTCACACACACACCACTCTCCACCACTGTCACACACACCACTCTCCACCACTGTCACACACCACTCTCCACCACTGTCACACACCACTCTCCACCACTGTCACACACACCACTCTCCACCACTGTCACACACCACTCTCCACCACTGTCACACACCACTCTCCACCACTGTCACACACCACTCTCCACCACTGTCACACACACCACTCTCCACCACTGTCACACACACCACTCTCCACCACTGTCACACACCACTCTCCACCACTGTCACACACCACTCTCCACCACTGTCACACACACCACTCTCCACCACTGTCACACACACCACTCTCCACCACTGTCACACACCACTCTCCACCACTGTCACACACCACTCTCCACCACTGTCACACACCACTCTCCACCACTGTCACACACCACTCTCCACCACTGTCACACACCACTCTCCACCACTGTCACACACCACTCTCCACCACTGTCACACACACTCTCCACCACTCACACACCACTGTCCACCACTGTCACACCACTCTCCACCACTGTCACACACCACTCTCCACCACTGTCACACACACCACTCTCCACCACTGTCACACACACCACTCTCCACCACTGTCACACACCACTCTCCACCACTGTCACACACACCACTCTCCACCACTGTCACACACCACTCTCCACCACTGTCACACACCACTCTCCACCACTGTCACACACCACTCTCCACCACTGTCACTCTCCACTCTCGAGAACTGTGACACACCACTCTCCACCACTGTCACACACCACTCTCCACCACTGTCACACACCACTCTCCACCACTGTCACACACCACTCTCCACCACTGACACACACACCACTCTCCACCACTGTCACACACCACTCTCCACCACTGTCACACACACCACTCTCCACCACTGTCACACACACCACTCTCCACCACTGTCACACACACCACTCTCCACCACTGTCACACACCACTCTCCACCACTGTCACACACACCACTCTCCACCACTGTC
>NW_025569083.1:0-12500 GCF_020424385.1 Procambarus clarkii
TTAGGAAAATGTAGAAAGTATTCGGTTGTATTTATGTTCTAGTAAATTAATCATAATTGATTAATATTTATTAATTTAATATTGTATCAAATAATATTTTATTAAATAATATTTTATCAAATAATATTTTATCAAATTATATTTTATTAAACAATATTGTATTAAATAAAATTTAATTAATATTTTTTCAAATATTATTTAAGCCATATTTGATTAATTAACATTTGATTAATTAACATTGCATTAATATTTAATTAACATTTGATTAATATTTAATTAACATTTGATTAATATTTAATTAAAATTTAGATTAATATTTAATTAAAATTTGAAGAATTTATATTTCAAGAAGTTTCAATAAAATTTCAAGAAGAAAATTTTGAACAAAAGTTCCCATTAAATGTAACTTCCAGCTCAATTTCGATGTAATTACACATATAATTAACGAAATACAATTCGTCCACATTAATTAAAAAAAAAATCCAGTGTTAAAAAAATCGAATGCGTTGTAAAATAAAAATACAAAAATTCCCCAATTAGCCATATTTTGCAAGGGGTTAACTATCAAACGATCCCGGCCAACACAGTCTGCACATCTGCAATTTGCAACATTCTACCGAAGATAAAATAATTACGTCTGCTGTTTAATTTGCTTAAGTTGCATTCACTGGAAAGGCGAAGAGTTAGGGGGTGACATGATAGAGGTTTACAAGTGGGTGAATGGACATAACAAAGGGGATATTAATTGGGTATTAAAAGTATCAACACAAGACAAAACACGAAACAATGGGTATAAATTGGATAAGTTTTGATTTAGGAAAGACTTGGGTAAATACTGGTTCAGTAACAGGGTTGTTGATTTGTCGAACCAATTGCCGCGTAACATTGTGGAGGTGGGGTCCCTCGATTGTTTCAAGCGCGGGTTGGACAAGTATATGAGTGGGATTGGGTGGTTATAAATAGGAGCTGCCTCGTATGGGTCAATAGGCTTTCTGCAGTTACCTTTGTTCTTATGTTCTTATGCTGTTTGCAGCAACAGTTGGGCCGTAATTTCACGCGTAATGAACGCGTGAACGCGATAATGTTTTATGTTCTGCGTTTTCACAGAGTTCACTGGAGTTCATCAGTTCATTCCGCTTCTGGTGTTTACCAATTCAACTCGGAGTTCAACTCGGAGTTCACCTAAATAATGAGCAATTAGAAAAAAAAGATTCAAATCATCTCTAATTGTATTCCCAGTATTGGAGCACTGCAATGGGTTTGAACTTGCGTCTCGGATCGCCTCACAAGCACACATTACCTGTGTTTGTTACCTGCGATCCTAGACGACAGTTCGACTCCACTGTACTGCTCAAAAAAAAAAAATAAAAAAAAACCACACGGATGCATCAGACTGTCGTGGATTTCATAACACAGAATTTTCTCCTTTTTGACCAGATGAACGAATCCGTTAGAAATGCGACCTATTAGTGAAACTTAAATCACCGTAAAACTGACGTTATTCTAGGCTTTTTCGACAAGTCAAATGAGCTGCTCTATGAACAACTCTACAAGGACCGTGACGAGGATTCGAACCTGCGTTCAAGAGCATGTAATGAGCTGCTCTAATCTGTACGGTTTTAATCGGACAAAACCGTCGCATTTTCTTACGGAGTGGCAAGCGGAGACAACGCCAAAGTGACAGAGAAAAAAAAATATTTAAAAAAGGACCCCCACCCAAAAAAAAAACTTGTTTATAGAGAACGGGAATTCCAAGTAGCCGAAGGCTCTCTCCAACAGAATTGTGGAAGAGGCAAGACAGGAAGGAAAAAAAGTAAACGCAGAAACAGAAGAAAAGGCACGAGGAAATGAAGAACGGGAGAGGAACGGGAGAGGACACAGGGTATATACGAGGCGGCGTAACAGGAAATACCAGTAATTCGTTATGCTCTTGAAGTCGAAGGTTGTGGTGATTAGGCTTTTAAAGGGGCTGGTGATTAGGGTGATAGCTAAGGGTGATCAGGGGGGGACAGGGGGAGAGAGGGTGTTAGCTAAGGGTGATCAGGGGGGGGAGAGGGTGTTAGCTAAGGGTGATCAGGGGGGGAGGAGGGAGAGGGTGTTAGCTAAGGGTGATCAGGGGGGGGGGAGGGAGAGGGTGTTAGCTAAGGGTGATTAGTGAAGGGAAAAGAAAAGGACACTTAGGTTAGAGAGAAAACGAGAAAGAATTAAGAGAGGAAAAGAAACGAATAGGAATCGAGGAAAAGGCGAGAAAGAATAAAGAGCTGACATAGTGAGAATGAAGAATTAGGGAGAGAGTTCAAAAACACAAATATTCATACATGCATATTCATGCATGACTATGCATGTATCATGCATATTCATGAGAGAGAGAGAGAGAGAGAGAGAGAGAGAGAGAGAGAGAGAGAGAGAGAGAGAGAGAGAGAGAGAGAGAGAGAGAGAGAGAGAGAGAGAGAGAGAGAGAGAGAGAGAGAGAGAGAGTTACGAATTCGTTTGCACCTCCTTGAGGAGCAAACACACACACATACACAACACACACATACACGCACACACACACATACACACACAACACACACACATACACACACGCACACACACACACACACACACACACACACACACACACACACACACACACACACACACACACACACACACACACACACACACACACACACACACACACACACACACACACACACACACACACACACACACACACACACACACACACACACACACACACAAGCATTTCGAGTATAGTGTGGGCCAGACGTGGTGTTCCAGGTGTGGCCCAGACCTATCAAGCAGCAGGTCTGTGGCCAAACCTGCTGCTTCAAGAAGACCTGGCCTTGGGTTTTGAGCCTCTCTGGTCCGGCACCACCTCAACATATCGCTATATTGGTGCTTTTTCTGTGAGTTTTGTCTGAAAACAAGGATGTCAATTGTCTGATGTATACTAAAGCATGGGGAAGTTTGGGTATATTAACCACTGATATTCCAATCACCTGGGGATTCTAGGAGACTCGAATCCTGAACCCCCCAGGCGTGTGTGGGGCCGAAGCTCTATTGACTGGGCTATGAGTAGCCGTAATAAGGATTTTTTTTATAACCACTGATATGTTTTTTTTTATTGATAGCTTGTATCGTCTTCCTAGGGTCTCCCAACGTCAAGAAAATGTCGTACTAAAGTGGCCCTTATTCTAACCCATCAGAGGACCCAAAACAGAAAACGGGACAGTACGTCATTTTGGCCAGCCGCTTCCCATTTTCTAGTACAATTTTTTAGCCTTAGGTAACGCATACGATCGAAATGCGACGTTTTTTGTAGGAGGACAGGTTGGTCGCACACAGGTCGGAGTCTCCGGGACTCCGAGTTCGAGTCACGTCAAGCAAGACGGTGAGAAGCTGCGTCCAACACAGCCTGGTTGACCAGTTCAGCAACGAGGAGGCCCTGGTCGAGGACCGGGCCGCGTGGATGCTAAGCCCCCGAAACCATCTCAAGGTAATTTCAAGGTAGGTCCTTTTTTGGGGGGTGGGGGGGCGGGCCGTGTCTTAAAGTAATCATAAATGGAACTTAAGCTTCTTCCTCTAGTTTCTAAAGTTCATTTAGTTTGGATTTGATGTTCCAAAGTTAAAAAGCAATATTCATTTCTGCCAACCTACCTTGAGGTGCTTCCGGGGCTTAGTGTCCCCGCGGCCCGGTCGTCGACCAGGCCTCCTGGTTGCTGGACTGATCAACCAGGCTGTTAGACGCGGCTGCTCGCAGCCTGACGTATGAGTCACAGCCTGGTTGATCAGGTATCCTTTGGAGGTGCTTATCCAGTTCTCTCTTGAACACTGTGAGGGGTTTGCTAGTTATGTATTTTTGTATACTGTATTTGCTGTATTTGTATGTATACCATACCATATACCAGTATGTATAGCTGTATACCAATGCTGTATTTTTACTGTATGAATGCATGTATGATGTATTTTTTACAGTGCGTTTTAACAAAATTAATCTTGAGAACAAAGTCCCACAAGATAGCAACTATATCACATTATAATGTTATCTGACCAATATACAATTCTCTCAAGTATGTTGCGTATATTTTATACAACATTGTTGATATATTAAAACTCATCATACAGGTTTGATTTGTGTTAAATCATCGGGTTTAAGACTTTAGTAATTTGTTAAATACAATCTTGAGATTATCTTGAGATTATCTTGAGATGATTTCGGGGCTTTTAGTGTCCCCGCGGCCCGGTCCTCGACCAGGCCTCCACCCCCTGGAAGCAGCCCGTGACAGCTGACTAACACCCAGGTACCTATTTTACTGCTAGGTAACAGGGGCATAGGGTGAAAGAAACTCTGCCCATTGTTTCTCGCCGGCGCCTGGGATCGAACCCAGGACCACAGGATCACAAGTCCAGCGTGCTGTCCGCTCGGCCGACCGGCTCCCTAACTAATTAACTAATCCAACAAGGATTAGTTAATTTTTTAATTTTTTTAGATTTTTTTTTTCAATGGCCGCCCTAATTTTGGGTCGAGTTTCCGGTATACAAATACCGCTGGTGAACGAAAGAGTAAACTAATAGAGAGTTTACATGTGAGGAACACGAATGGAAACTAAGTATCCACACGAACCCCTTGTTATCGCTACAGCAAGATATCTATCGAATTGGCAATTAAGTCGTTAGATAGGCTGCAGTTTGGACATGCACAGCCTGAGGGGCCCTTGTCTGGTCTGTCAAGTGTAGAGACAGACAGATAGACACAGACAGACAGACACACACACACACACACACACACACACACACACACACACACACACACACACACACACACACACACACAGGCGGGATCCCTTGGATCCTTGGATCCCGGTTTAGGCGGGATCCAAGAGTCAATGCTCGATCCTGCAAGCACATATAGGTGAGTACACACACACACACACACACACACACACACACACACGCACACACACACTTCGGGAACGACCGCCTTTTCACGACTTAAATATTTATATTACGGATTAAGACGGGTGGCTTTTGGTACCTGCACCCCCACTCCCTTCCTCTTTCCTGTACCGGGGTACCTCCCTCCTCCGTGTACAGGGTTACCTGCCTCCTCCGTGTACCGGGGTACCTCCCTCCTCCCTCCTCCGTGTACCGGGGTACCTGCCTCCTCCGTGTACCGGGGTACCTGCCTCCTCCGTGTACCGGGGTACCTGCCTCCTCCGTGTACCGGGGTACCTGCCTCCTCCGTGTACCGGGGTACCTGCCTCCTCCGTGTACCGGGGTACCTGCCTCCTCCATGTACCGGGGTACCTGCCTCCTCCGTGTACCGGGGTACCTGCCTCCTCCATGTACCGGGGTACCTGCCTCCTCCGTGTACCGGGGTACCTGCCTCCTCCGTGTACCGGGGGGTACCTGCCTCCTCCGTGTACCGGGGTACCTGCCTCCTCCATGTACCGGGGTACCTGCCTCCTCCCTCCTCCGTGTACCGGGGTACCTGCCTCCTCCATGTACCGGGGTACCTGCCTCCTCCCTCCTCCGTGTACCGGGGTACCTGCCTCCTCCGTGTACCGGGGTACCTGCCTCCTCCGTGTACCGGGGTACCTGCCTCCTCCGTGTACTGGGGTACCTGCCTCCTCCGTGTACCGGGGTACCTGCCTCCTCCCTCCTCCGTGTACCGGTACGTCGAGTACCGTGAAGAGTGTGCGTGGAGTTCCCCACCTCCCTCCGTGGCCAAACGCATTTTACTAAATCTAAACGCATTGCCCAAACGCATTCGCGGGTGTTTATATCATATTCAGACTAGTTCCGCCGTGTCCTGGCTTGCCCGCACGTGTCCTGATTGGTTTGTACGTGTTCGTACGTGTCCGTGAGTGCCCGAACTTGTCCGTGTCCGTGGTGTAGAGAATATATTTTCTCTCCGAGTGGGAATTTGGAGAGGCGGAAGCCAGAGCCAACAGCAGCTGTGAGATGTTTGAATGTATTTATTCAATATGGAGATTGTCTCTCTCTCTCTCTCTCTCTCTCTCTCTCTCTCTCGCTCTCTCTCTCTCTCTCTCTCTCTCTCTCTCCCTCTCTCTCTCTCTCTCTCTCTCTCTCTCTCGCTATAGAACAGACGGCAAGGGAAGAATGAGGAAATGTATTTCCCCAAAATATTAAATTGTATTTTTGACACGTGGGATGAATACTCATTCATTGTATTACTGTATTTTGTGATTGATGGGACTGTAATTTGTAGTTGGGATATGCGGGTGTGTGTGTGTGTGTGTGTGTGTGTGTGTGTGTGTGTGTGTGTGTGTGTGTGTGTGTGTGTGTGTGTGTGTGTGTGTGTGTGTGTGTTTGTGTGTGTGTGTGTACTCACCTATATGTGCTTGCAGGATCGAGCATTGACTCTTGGATCCCGCCTTTCTAGCTATCGGTTGTTTACAGCAATGACTCCTGTCCCATTTCCCTATCATACCTAGTTTTAAAAGTATGAATAGTATTTGCTTCCACAACCTGTTCCCCAAGTGCATTCCATTTTTCCACTACTCTCACGCTAAAAGAAAACTTCCTAACATCTCTGTGACTCATCTGAGTTTCCAGTTTCCACCCATGTCCCCTCGTTCTGTTATTATTACGTGTGAACATTTCATCTATTTCCACTTTGTCAATTCCCCTGAGTATTTTGTATGTCCCTATCATATCTCCTCTCTCCCTTCTTTTCTCTAGTGTCGTAAGGTTCAGTTCCTTCAGCCGCTCTTCATATCCTATCCCTCGTAACTCTGGGACAAGCCTCGTCGCAAACCTCTGAACCTTCTCCAGTTTCTTTATGTGTTTCTTCAGGTGGGGGCTCCATGATGGCGCGGCATACTCTAAGACGGGTCTCACGTAGGCAGTGTAAAGCGCCCTAAAAGCTTCCTCATTTAGGTTTCTGAATGAAGTTCTAATTTTCGCCAGTGTAGAGTACGCTGCTGTCGTTATCCTATTTATATGTGCCTCAGGAGTTAGATTAGGTGTCACATCCACTCCCAGGTCTCTTTCTCGAATCGTTACAGGTAGGCTGTTCCCCTTCATTGTGTACTGTCCCTTTGGTCTCCTGTCACCTGATCCCATTTCCATAACTTTACATTTACTGGTGTTAAACTCCAGTAGCCATTTCCCTGACCATCTCTGCAGCTTGTTTAAGTCCTCTTGGAGGATCCTACAATCCTCGTCTGTCACAACTCTTCTCATTAATTTTGCGTCATCTGCAAACATTGACATGTATGATTCCACTCCTGTAAACATATCATTTACGTAAATTAGAAAGAGGATTGGTCCCAGCACCGATCCTTGAGGTACTCCACTTGTTACTGTTCGCCAGTCCGACTTTTCGCCCCTTACCATTACCCTCTGGCTCCTTCCTGTTAGGTAGTTCTTCACCCATACTAGGGCCTTTCCGCTTACTCCTGCCTGCCTCTCAAGTTTGTATAGCAGTCTCATGTGCGGTACCGTATCAAAGGCCTTTTGGCAGTCAAGAAATATGCAGTCTGCCCAGCCTTCTCTGTCCTGCCTTATCCTTGTTACTTTATCATAGAATTCTAAAAGGTTTGTTAGGCATGATTTCCCTGTCCAGAACCCATGTTGGTGCTTGTTTACAAACCCAATGCTCTCCAGGTGCTCAACAAGTCTTAGCCTAATTATTCTTTCAAGTATTTTGCAGGGGATGCTTGTCAGTGATATGGGTCTGTAGTTAAGTGCCTCCTCCCTATCACCTTTTTTGAAAATCGGTACGACATTTGCCTCCTTCCAGCAACTGGGCAATTCTCCCGACATAAGTGACTCATTAAAGATCATTGCCAGAGGCACGCTGAGAGCCTGCACTGCCTCTTTAAGTATCCACGGTGATACTTTGTCTGGTCCAACAGCTTTATTTGCATCCAGTGTTGTCAACTGTTTCATTACATCCTCTGCTGTCACCTCTATATCTGATAGTCTTTCATCTTGGGTAATCTCTTCTAACAATGGGAGCTGCTCAGGCTCGGTTGTGAACACTCCATGGAATTTTGCATTCAGTACCTCGCAGATTTCCTTGTCGCTTCTGTATATGCCCCTTCTGTTTTCCTCAGTCTTGTCACTTGGTCATTTACCGACATCTTCCTTGTTATATGGCTATGTAGTAATTTTGGTTGCTTTTTCGCTTTGACTGCAATATCATTCTCATAATTTCTTTCCGACACGTCTTATGTTAATGTAATCATTCCTAGCTCTGTTACATCTAATCCTGTTGTCCTCTGTCCTTTGTCTTCTGTACTTCCTCCACTCCCTCCTGCTTCTCACCTTTGCTTCCTGACACTGTCTATTAAACCATGGGTTATTATATTCCCTCCTGCTTTTTTCCTTTATTGTTGGAATAAATCTATCTTCAGCCTCCTTGCATTTCAATATGACTTGGTTCATCATACCTTGCACTGTTTTTCCTCTAAGTTCTTCCTCCCACTGCACTTCTCCCAGGTAGTCCTTATCCTTCTGTAGTCCCCTTTTCTGTAATCAAGTCTCCTTTCCCGGACCTCTTGTCCTTTGGTCACAATTTTAAGCTCCATCATGTAGTCAAAGACTAGGACACAATGGTCACTAGCTCCTAGTGGTATTTCATGTTCCAACTGCTCGATGTCTTCTACATTCTGAGTGATAATGAGATCTAATAGGCTGGGCGTATCCCTTCCTCTTTCCCTAGTATCTTCTTTCACATGCTGTGTTAGGAAATTCCTGTCAATAACGTCTACCAGCTTCGCTCCCCAGGTCTCCTCCCCGCCATGGGGATTCCTCGTTTCCCAATCTATCTCTCCGTGATTTAGGTCCCCCATGACCAGCAGCTTCGCTCTCATTCTATGCGCTAAAGTTGCTGCCCTCTGCAGTTCATCCATACATGTCTTGTTGCTGTCCTCGTACTCCTGCCTGGGCCTTCTACTGTTTGGTGGGGGATTGCAGAGTATCAAGATTACAATCTTCTTCCCATCCACTGTCAGAGTTCCATGTATGAAGCTTGTGCTTTCATTGGTACCCGGATTTTCCAGCTCATCAAACTTCCATTTCCGCTTTATTAGTAGTGCCACTCCTCCTCCCTGTCTCTGTGTCCTTTCTTTTCTTATCACCTGGTACCCCTCTGGAAAGATTGCATCCAAGATCATGCCATTTATTTTAGTTTCCACTATTGCCACTATGTCTGGGTCTGCCTCTGCCTCTGGGTCTGTGTGTGTGTGTGTGTGTGTGTGTGTGCGCGCACAAATGCGTACACACACACACATGTGCACACATACCTTGTGTTAATTTGGTGGTGGTTACGGGGATCAATGTCCCCGCGACCCGGTCTTCGACCAGCTTCAAAGGTTGGTAGTCTGGTTAAACTGCTATATAGGCTGCTCGCATTCTGACGTATGAGTCACAGCCTGGTTGATCAGGTATCCTTTGGAGGTGTTTGTCAAGTCCTCTCTTGAACATTGTGAGGGGTCGGCCAGTTATGTCCCTTATGTGTAGTGGAAGCGTGTTGAACAGTCTCGGGCCTCTGATGTTGATAGTTCTCTCTTGAACACTGTGAGGGGTCGGCCAGTTATGTCCCTTATGTGTAGTGGAAGCGTGTTGAACAGTCTCGGGCCTCTGATGTTGATAGTTCTCTCTTGAACACTGTGAGGGGGTCGGCCAGTTATGTCCCTTATGTGTAGTGGAAGCGTGTTGAACAGTCTCGGGCCTCTGATGATGATAAGAGTTCTCTCTTGAACACTGTGAGGGGTCGGCCTGTTATGCACCTCTGTGTAGTTCAAGCGGGTTGAACAGTTCTGCACATCCTGCCTGATGTTGATAGTTCTGGTCTTGAACATGTGAGGGGTCGGCCAGTTATGTCCCTGTGTGTAGTAGAAGCGTGTTGAACAGTCTCGGGCTCTGATGTTGATAGTTCTCTCTTGAACACTGTGAGGGGTCGGCCAGTTATGTCCCTTATGTGTAGTGGAAGCGTGTTGAACAGTCTCGGGCCTCTGATGTTGATAGTTCTCTCTTGAACACTGTGAGGGGTCGGCCAGTTATGTCCCTTATGTGTAGTGGGAAGCGTGTTGACACAGTTGATCGGCTAGGGCCTCTGATGTTGATAGTTCTCTCTTGAACACTGTGAGGGGTCGGCCAGTTATGTCCCTTATGTGTAGTGGAAGGGTGTTGAACAGTCCTCGGGTCTCTGATGATGATAGAGTTCTCTCTCAGAGTACCTGTTGCACCTCTGCTCTTCAACGGGGGTATTCTGCACATCCTGCCATGCCTTCTGGTCTCATGTGATGTTATTTCTGTGTGCAGGTTTAGGACCAGCCCCTCTAATATTTCCCACTTGTAAATTATTATGTATCTCTCCCGCCTGCGATCCATTATATTACAAATCTGTGACCAGGCGAATGAGATCAGACAAGACAGAGAAAAGTGGGTGGATTGTGTATTCTTGGACTGTCAGAAAGCCTTCGACACAGTTTCGACACCCCCTTGTCTTCAGTTTCTATTTCCACCCCCCCCCCTCTGTAGATACCTTATTTGCGGTTATCTTGCGTTGGTTTCGGGGATCAACGTCCCCGCGGCCCGGTCTCTGACCAGTCCTCCTGGTTGGTGGTCTGGTCAACGAGGCTGTTAGACGCATGATCACCACATACAAGATTCTCAGAGGAATTGATTGGGTAGATGAGGACAGATTATTTAACACGGGTGGTACACGCACAAGGGGACACAGGTGGAAACTGAGTACCCAGATGAGCCATAGAGATTATTAGAAAGAACTTTTCAGTGTCAGAGTAGTTAACACTCCAAGATGTTCAGCCATTATCATAATAACATCGTCGCAGAGTGGTGACCTATGAAGGGACCAACCAGCATCATGTTCACACTGCAACGTCTCCACTACACTGCGGACGCTCCCCAACGCCTTCCAAGTCAAGCCAGAGCATCGAACCGAGACCTCTACGCTCTCAAAGAACGTGTCGAGTGAACGCACTTCACTCAGATGGAAAACTTCATCTTGAGTCGACTTGTATGGACATTAGTCGTTCTCTCTCTCTCTCTCTCTCTCTCTCTCTCTCTCTCTCTCTCTCTCTCTCTCTCTCTCTCTCTCCTTGTGTTATTTTGCTCTCTTTTCTCTCCTTTCTATGCTTCTCCTTCTCTCACTGCATTCTCTTCTCTCTCTCTCTCTCTCTCTCTCTCTCTCTCTCTCTCTCTCTCTCTCTCTCTCTCTCTCTCTCTCTCTCTCTCTCTCTCTCTCTCTCTCCTTTCTTTTCTCTCCCTCCTTTCTCTCCCTCCTCTCTCTCTCTCTCTCTCTCTCTCTCTCTCTCTCTCTCTCTCTCTCTCTCTCTCTCTCCTTGTGTTATTTTGCTCTCTTTTCTCTCCTTTCTATGCTTCTCCTTCTCTCACTGCCTTCTCTTCTCTCTCTCTCTCTCTCTCTCTCTCTCTCTCTCTCTCTCTCTCTCTCTCTCTCTCTCTCTCTTTTCCCTACCTTCTTTCTCCATTTTTGTTTATCCCTAAGCCTCCCGCCATAGGCCCAACCCGCGGCAAATTGAGATTGACGGGGAACGTGACAGGTCGACTGGTATGGAGGGAGGGGTTTGATGGAAGGAAGTGGGAGGGGGAGAGGAATGGGGTCGAGAGGGAGGGGGGAGGGAGGGGCTGGAAAAGGTAACTGTATCAACCAGCTTTTGTTTGCTTACTCTCTCTCTTAAGTCTGGAGATGATAGGAGACTCCTCTTAGCCTCCGGGGGGGGGGGGGGGGGTGTACTCACCTTGTGGTACTCACCTTATTACGGGCTAGTCATGCCCGTGCATGATCGGTGTACAGAGCGACAGCCTCGCTTGTTGCAAGGTCGGCGTTCGATCCGCACTGCCCGAGGTGGTGGTTGAGCATGGCTCCCTTCACGCCGATCTAAAATCTTATATATATATATATATATATATATATATATATATATATATATATATATATATATATATATATATATATGTCGTACCTAGTAGCCATATATATATATATTATCTATCCTTATCCTCCTCTGTCCCCCCCCTATCCCATCTTAATTTCCCACCTCCTCTTTTCCACAAACCTCCTCACAGCTTGCCTCTCTATCCTCTATCCCCCCCTCCATTCCCTCTATCCCTTTAAGCCCGTTGCGTCCGTTCCGCAATATGCCCCCCTCACTTCTCTGCCAGCCGACTCAATCCCGCAATTCCGTTTCTCATCCGTCCCATAATCCCACTTTCCCTCCCTTAACCAGCCATCTCAACCCGCTATCATATATTCCCCTGAAAGAGGCCTGACAGCTGAGTGGACAGCGCTTCGGATTCGAAGTCCTGAGGTTCCGAGTTCGATCCCCGGTGGAGGCGGAGACAAATGGGCAAAAAAAAAAATGAACATGTATATATGTGTTGGTTAGCATTGTAAATGCCTGGCCACGTCTGTGGTAGAAAATAAAACACCTTCAGCCTTTCTCTCTCACATGGGAGAGATGCGGTTGTGTAGGGGG
>NW_025569083.1:15000-30321 GCF_020424385.1 Procambarus clarkii
TGTGATATCTTGTTACAGACCCATGGGGCACTGTGATATCTTGTTATAGACCCATGGGGGGGGGCTGTGATATCTTGTTATAGACCCATGGGGGGGCTGTGATATCTTGTAATAGACCCATGGGGCGCTGTGATATCTTGTTACAGACCCATGGGGCGCTGTGATATCTTGTTACAGACCCATGGGGCACTGTGATATCTTGTTACAGACCCATGGGGCGCTGTGATATCTTGTTACAGACCCATGGGGCACTGTGATATCTTGTTACAGACCCATGGGGCGCTGTGATATCTTGTTACAGACCCATGGGGCGCTGTGATATCTTGTTACAGACCCATGGGGCGCTGTGATATCTTGTTATAGTCCCATAGGGCGCTGTGATATCTTGTTACAGACCCATGGGGCGCTGTGATATCTTGTTACAGACCCATGGGGCGCTGTGATATCTTGTTATAGACCCATAGGGCGCTGTGATATCTTGTTACAGACCCATGGGGCACTGTGATATCTTGTTACAGACCCATGGGGCGCTGTGATATCTTGTTACAGACCCATGGGGCGCTGTGATATCTTGTTATAGACCCATAGGGCGCTGTGATATCTTGTTACAGACCCATGGGGCGCTGTGATATCTTGTTACAGACCCATGGGGCGCTGTGATATCTTGTTATAGACCCATAGGGCGCTGTGATATCTTGTTACAGACCCATGGGGGGGCTGTGATATCTTGTTACAGACCCATGGGGCGCTGTGATATCTTGTTATAGTCCCATAGGGCGCTGTGATATCTTGTTACAGACCCATGGGGCACTGTGATATCTTGTTACAGACCCATGGGGCACTGTGATATCTTGTTATAGACCCATGGGGGGGGCTGTGATATCTTGTTATAGACCCATGGGGGGGGCTGTGATATCTTGTAATAGACCCCGGGACGCTGTGATATCTCGTTACAGACCCATGGGGGTGCTGTGATATCTTGTTACTGAGCCCCGGAGCGCTGTGATATCTCGTTATAGACCCACAGGGGCGATGAGATATCTTGTTACAGACCCAGAGGACGCTGTGATATCTTGTTACTGAGCCCCGGAGCGCTGTGATATCTCGTTATAGACCCAGAGAGCGCTGTGATATCTCGTTACAGACCCACAGGGGTGCTGTGATATCTTGTTATAGACCCATGGGGGGGGGGGCTGTGATATCTTGTTATAGACCCACGGAGGGGAAGGCTGTGATATCTCGTTATAGACCCGTGGAACATTGTCGTAATTAACCCTTGTTAAGAACTCCTAATTTTCCCTGGATCGTTATCCCCCCAATTGATTTACCACCAGGTGTGTGTGTGTGTTCAATTACCGCTGGGGAGGGCAGCAGTTAAGGCTTGGTGGTGCCCCCCCCGGCGACTTTCACTGCCCAGCTGTACGGGCTCACCATAGCCCGTGCTACTTGGAACTTTTTGTTCCAATTAGCTAATCTTAAACAACAAACAACAAGCAGGGTTCGAACCCCCTGCGGGTACAGTTGGAAATGTACTACAGCTGTAGTTCTACTGTAGTCCATGAGGGCTGCTGTAGCACATGTGGGTAGTAGCACATGTGGTTAGTAGCACATGTGGTTAGTAGCACATGTGGTTTAGTAGCACATGTGGTTAGTAGCACATGTGGTTAGTAGCACATGTGCTACTACCCACATGTGCTACTAACCACATGTGCTACTAACCACATGTGCTACTACCCACATGTGCTACTACCCACATGTGCTACTAACCACATGTGCTACTAACCACATGTGCTACTACCCACATGTGCTACTAACCACATGTGCTACTACCCACATGTGCTACTAAACCACATGTGCTACTAACCACATGTGCTACTAACCACATGTGCTACTAACCACATGTGCTACTAAACCACATGTGCTACTAACCACATGTGCTACTAACCACATGTGCTACTACCCACATGTGCTACAGCAGCCCTCATGGACTACAGTAGAACTACAGCTGTAGTACATGTGGGTAGTAGCACATGTGGTTAGTAGCACATGTGGTTAGTAGCACATGTGGTTTAGTAGCACATGTGGTTAGTAGCACATGTGGTTAGTAGCACATGTGGTTAGTAGCACATGTGGGTAGTAGCACATGTGGTTAGTAGCACATGTGGTTAGTAGCACATGTGGGTAGTAGCACATGTGGGTAGTAGCACATGTGGTTAGTAGCACATGTGGTTAGTAGCACATGTGGGTAGTAGCACATGTGGTTAGTAGCACATGTGGTTAGTAGCACATGTGGGTAGTAGCACATGTGGTTAGTAGCACATGTGGTTAGTAGCACATGTGGTTAGTAGCACATGTGGTTAGTAACACATGTGGTTAGTAGCACATGTGGTTAGTAGCACATGTGGGTAGTAGCACATGTGGGTAGTAGCACATGTGGTTTAGTAGCACATGTGGTTAGTAGCACATGTGGTTAGTAGCACATGTGGTTAGTAGCACATGTGGTTAGTAACACATGTGGTTAGTAGCACATGTGGTTAGTAGCACATGTGGTTAGTAGCACATGTGGTTAGTAGCACATGTGGTTAGTAGCACATGTGGTTAGTAACACATGTGGTTAGTAGCACATGTGGTTAGTAGCACATGTGGTTAGTAGCACATGTGGTTAGTAGCACATGTGGTTAGTAACACATGTGGTTAGTAGCACATGTGGTTAGTAGCACATGTGGTTAGTAGCACATGTGGTTAGTAGCACATGTGGTTAGTAGCACATGTGGTTAGTAGCACATGTGGTTAGTAGCACATGTGGTTAGTAGCACATGTGGGTAGTAGCACATGTGGGTAGTAGCACATGTGGGTAGTAGCACATGTGGGTAGTAGCACATGTGGTTAGTAGCACATGTGGGTAGTAGCACATGTGGGTAGTAGCACATGTGGTCAGTAGCACATGTGGGTAGTAGCACATGTGGTTAGTAGCACATGTGGGTAGTAGCACATGTGGTCAGTAGCACATGTGGGTAGTAGCACATGTGGTTAGTAGCACATGTGGGTAGTAGCACATGTGGTCAGTAGCACATGTGGGTAGTAGCACATGTGGTTAGTAGCACATGTGGTTAGTAGCACATGTGGTTAGTAGCACATGTGGGTAGTAGCACATGTGGTTAGTAGCACATGGAAGGTGGTTTAAAGGCTATGTGGGTTTTTGTGTATTTTTTTTTTAAGTGATGAATTTTCTTATCTGAATTGCGTTTGTTAATGGGTCTAAGTTAACTTAATCTTATCTAACTTGACCTAATTTGGCTGATCTTGAAGTAACTTGACCTAACTTGGCTTACCTTGACCTAACTTGGCCTAACTTGGCTTACCTTGACCTAACCTGACGTACCTTGACCTAACTTGACCTAACTTGGCTTACCTTGACCTAACTTGATTAAACTTGACCTAACTTGATTTACCTTGGCTAACCTATCTAACTTGCCTAACTTTGCCTAACTTGACCTAACTTGATCTAACTTGCCCAAACTTGACTTAACTTGACCTATCTTGACCTAATTTGACCTAACTTGACCTAACTTGGCCTAACTTAGCCGTAGCATTAAGAAACAAAGGTGTAGATGAACAGCCCCTTTGACCCCCTGGAGCCACCGAGCTGTTAGTGTATGCACTTCGGTTAATTTAAGAGGGAGAGAGAAGCCCAGCGTGACGTAGGTAATGGTGATGGGGGGGGGGGGGGTGATGGTGACGACCCTGGCGGTAATGGTGCTAATGGTGGCAGGTGATGGGAGGGGGGTGGGGGGGAGACCCATTATGCAAACGCGGTCAGGGTTCGAGGGGTAGCAAGTGCTTGAGGGAATGGAGGAAGAAGGAAAGGGGAAGGAGAGAGAGAGAGAGAGAGAGAGAGAGAGAGAGAGAGAGAGAGAGAGAGAGAGAGAGAGAGAGAGAGAGAGGATGGAGAGGAGAGAGGTCATCCTCGTGGAGGGTGACCTCGTGGGGGGTGACCTCGTGGAGGATGACCTCGTGGAGGGTGACCTCGAGGGTGACCTCGTGGGGGGTAACCTCGAGGGTGACCTCGTGGGGGTGACCTCGTGGAGGATGACCTCGTGGAGGGTGACCTCGTGGAGGATGACCTCGTGGAGGGTGACCTCGTGGAGGATGACCTCGTGGAGGGTGACCTCGTGGAGGATGACCTCGTGGAGGGTAACCTCGAGGGTGACCTCGTGGGGGGTGACCTCGTGGAGGATGACCTCGTGGAGGATGACCTTGTGGAGGATGACCTTGTGGAGGATGACCTCGTGGAGGGTGACCTCGTGGAGGATGACCTCGTGGAGGGTAACCTCGAGGGTGACCTCGTGAAGGGTGACCTTGTGGAGGATGACCTCGTGGAGGGTGACCTCGTGGAGGGTAACCTCGAGGGTGACCTCGTGGAGGGTGACCTCGTGGAGGGTGACCTCGTGGAGGGTAACCTCGAGGGTGACCTCGTGGAGGGTGACCTCGTGGAGGGTAACCTCGAGGGTGACCTCGTGGAGGGTGACCTCGTGGAGGGTAACCTCGAGGGTGACCTCGTGGAGGGTGACCTCGTGGTGGGTAACCTCGAGGGTGACCTCGTGGAGGGTGACCTCGTGAAGGGTGACCTTGTGGAGGATGACCTCGTGGAGGGTGACCTCGTGAAGGGTGACCTTGTGGAGGATGACCTCGTGGAGGGTGACCTCGTGGAGGGTGACCTCGTGGAGGGTAACCTCGAGGGTGACCTCGTGGAGGGTGACCTCGTGGAGGGTAACCTCGAGGGTGACCTCGTGGAGGGTGACCTCGTGGAGGGTAACCTCGAGGGTGACCTCGTGGAGGGTGACCTCGTGAAGGGTGACTTCACGTTCCTTTAACAAACAAACCTGTGTAGAATGATATCGACATTGACGCGTTACTGACCCAGAATCAGGCAACGATAGCAGTGTGGGACTAAGCATTATCGTCACGTGCCTGTGATATCGTGAAGCATTTTTGCTGTGGGCGTGCAGGTCGCCGCCACCAACAGCCTGTTGGATCACACAAGGTGGGTTCCGGGAGTCGACTAGAACTCTGGAAACCCTCTCCAGGTAACCTCGAGGTATATACAACATGTAGTGATATACAACGTTTGTAGAACAGTAGAACAGCACAAACAGTTTTATTGTTCTAAACAATATATAATCTTCTTGAGGTTATCTTGAGATGATTTCGGGCCTCAGCGGCCCGGTCCTCGACCAAGTCTCCTTTTTGTTACACTTAGGAAGCAGCCCGTAGCAGCTGTCTAACTCTCAGGTACCTATTTACTGCTAGGTGAACAGGGGGCATCAGGGTGAAAGAAACTCTGCTCATTTGTTTCCGCCTCCACCCTGGAATCGAGCCCGGAACCTTAGGACTACGAATCACGAGCGCTGTCCACTCAGCCATCAGGCCCCTCCTGCGTATAATGGACATCGTATATCAATTTCTTAAACCCGCACCACGCCTAGTCCGACAACGAGCATAGATATGATCACTGCATACAAAATACTGGGACAATAGGCAAGGAAGACATGGACAGCCCCTATAAATTTTAAGTGCGACAAGAGGACGCAAAAGGGGAAGCCAGATACGCATATGAGTAGAGGAACGGTAGGCAAGACTTGTTGGTAAAGATTCGCTACCCGGAACCAAGCTCCAAGCAGCACGGTCTATGGTGAGCCCGCAGTCTTAGCCACCACCACCACAGTCAACTACCACCAACTACCACCAACGCAATATGCAAATCACCACACACACACACACACACACACACACACACACACACACACACACACACACACATGTAGATATGATAGAGCCCAATAGGCTCAGGAACCTGTACACCAGTTGATTGACGGTTGAGAGGCGGGACCAAAAAGCCAAAGCTCAACCCCCCGCAAGCACAAATAGGTGAGTACACACACACAACACACACACACAGACACCACAACACACACACACACACACACACACACACACACACACACACACACACACACACATACACACACACACACACACACACACACACACCACACACACACACACACACACACACACACACACACACACACACACACACACACACACACACACACACACACACACACACACACACACACACACACAAACACACCACCCACACACACACACACACACACACACCACACACACACACACACACACACACACACACACACACACACACACACACACACTGCCCCAGATCGAGCGATAGCCCATCATGATATCATAATAACTCCCTTAACCCAACATTAAAGCAGTGCCACCAGATGTTATCTTACATCATACTAGAGGCTTAAACAAGCGGTTATCGGCCCACACATAGCAGTTATCATCAGATCAACAACAGTGATAACTTTAAACCACAAGTCATAGAGATAACACCTCACATGTTCAGGGGAATTATGGCAATTATTTTATAGAAAATTTAATACAAGTTATTTAGCAAAATTATTTAATTATTTTTATTATTTTTATTGTTTCAAAATGTTAGATAAAAGTAAAGAATTCAATAAACATTAATGATATCTAGTGAAGATACTCATAGGCATAAATATTCCAGGAAGCAATGCATGGCAATTGACGATGGCAACTACCTAAGAATGAGCTATCTAAGAATGGCAACTAAGAATGGAACTTGAGAATTATCTAAGAATGGCAACTGAGACCTATCTAAGAATGGCAACTAAGAATGGAAACTGAGACCTATCTAAGAATGGCAACTGAGACCTATCTAAGAATGGCAACTGAGACCTATCTAAGAATGGCAACTAAGAATGGAAACTGAGATCTATCTAAGAATGGAAACTGAGACCTCTCTAAGAATGGCAACTAAGAATGGAAACTGAGATCTATCTAAGAATGGCAACTAAGAATGGAAACTGAGATCTATCTAAGAATGGAAACTGAGACCTCTCTAAGAATGGCAACTAAGAATGGAAACTGAGACCTCTCTAAGAATGGCAACTAAGAATGGAAACTGAGACCTCTCTAAGAATGGCAACTTAGAATGGAAACAGACCTCTCTAAGAATGGCAACTAAGAATGGAAACTGAGACCTATCTAAGAATGGCAACTGAGAATGGAAACTTGAGACCTATCTAAGAATGGTAACTAAGAATGGAACCTGAGACCTATCTAACAATGGCAACTATGAATGAAAACTGAGACCTATCTAAGAATGGCAACTAAGAATGGAAACTGAGACCTATCTAAGAATGGCAACTGAGAATGGAAACTTGAGACCTATCTAAGAATGGCAACTGAGACCTATTTAAGAATGGCAACTAAGAATGGAAACTGAGACCTCTCTAAGAATGGCAACTTAGAATGGAAACTGAGACCTCTCTAAGAATGGCAACTAAGAATGGAAACTGAGAACTATCTAAGAATGGCAACTAAGAATGGAAACTGAGACCTACTTAAGAATGGCAACTAAGAATGGAAACTGAGACCTATCTAAGAATGGTAACTAAGAGTGGAAACTGAGACCTATCTAAGAATGGCAATTTAAGAGTTACGATACCTTCACGAATGGCAGACGCCTAAGACAGTCACCTAAGAATAGTAGCTACCTAAGAATGGCAGCTTCTTAAGAATACCAGCTACCTAAGAATTTCAACTACCTAAGAATTTCAGCTACCAAAGAATTTCAGCTGAATAAGAATACCAGCTACCTAAGAATGGCCGCTACATAAGAATGGTAGATGCCTAAGAATAGTAGATGCCCAAGAATGACAGATGCCTAAGAATAGCATCTAAGAATAGGAGCTACCAAAGAACAGGTGGTACCCAGAAATTACAGCTACCTAAGAACAGCAGGTACGCAAGAGTAGCAGCTAAGAATGGCACACTACACACTGAGACATACGAATATTATGACTCACAGACGAAGTAGGCCTAACAATAGGTTTAGAGAAAAAAAGTTCACAATTTATTGATTTATATCCAAGTAGGCCTATAGGTAACAATAGCCTTGTTTACAACTAGAAGAGGAACCCTGCGGTGTCCGGGTCTTGCTCTCTCTCCCCCTCTATTCTCTCTCTCCCATTTCCACTCCACCTCCTTCTCTCATCTATCATCCCCCTCTATTTCCCTATCTCCCCTCTCTCTTCTATCCTCTTCTCCTATCTCCCTCTCTTTTCCTCATCTCCTCCCCTCTCTTTTTCCTCTCTACCAACATGCTCTCTCTCTCTCTCTCTCTCTCATCTCTCTCTCTCTCTCTCTCTCTCTCTCTCTCTCTCTCTCTCTCTCTGTGTGTGTGTGTGTGTGTGTGTGTCTCAGAAAATGCAACATTGCAACACGAATTAACTCACAGTCCCCATTTCCAAGAACAGCACAATCAAGCGCGGGTAAACGGCGGGAATAGGCATCAAAACTCCACAGAAAACGCATCCCCCAATTTCATTTCAGACTTCATGAATATCGCAGCTAGGGGATCGCTATAGATGCCGATATATATTAAACGCTGGCACTTGGGCCGACCTCGACTGGCTTATGACACTCCCATACCCCCCATATTTCATGCTGGACAGTTGAGTGAGGCTAGCCCCAGGCGTCTGGGGCAGACAATGAGAACGAGTTGCCAGAAAATTGAGCAGATCGATTTAACATAAAAAAAGGGAGAATTAGTTTACTAGTCAACTAGTAAATGTTGACTAGTTGACCGGAACGGAAAGTACTATTGGAAAGCTGGAAAACTAGTTAGGAAAACTATGTCAAACTAGCAAACACTACGACCACCACCAGGACTCTCCACCGACCATAAGGCATTATAGAGGAATGTGAAGAGAACTTATATGGTAACCCCATCGTCCCCGCGGCCGGTAACGCCCGGGGCGCTCAGCCACCACCTCTATCGTCTACCTGTACCTACCACCACCACCACCACAACTACCACCAGATATTGATCACGTTAATTATCACCATCTTCACAAGTTATCTTTGGTGATATGTTGACATCACTATTATTTAAAACAGTTTTCACCATAGCTACCACACACACCTGCCTCTACCACAATTCTCACCATAGCTACCACACACACCTGCCTCTACCACAATTCTCACCATAGCTACCACACACACCTGCCTCTACCACAATTCTCACCATAGCTACCACACACCTGCCTCTACCACACTTCTCACCATAGCTACCACACACACCTGCCTCTACCACAATTCTCACCATAGCTACCACACACACCCTGCCTCTACCACAATTCTCACCATAGCTACCACACACCTGCCTCTACCACAATTCTCACCATAGCTACCACACACCTGCCTCTACCACAATTCTCACCATAGCTACCACACACCTGCCTCTACCACAATTCTCACCATAGCTACCACACACCTGCCTCTACCACAATTCTCACCATAGCTACCACACACCTGCCTCTACCACAATTCTCACCATAGCTACCACACACACCTGCCTCTACCACAATTCTCACCATAGCTACCACACACACCTGCCTCTACCACAATTCTCACCATAGCTACCACACACCTGCCTCTACCACAATTCTCACCATAGCTACCACACACCTGCCTCTACCACAATTCTCACCATAGCTACCACACACACCTGCCTCTACCACAATTCTCACCATAGCTACCACACACCTGCCTCTACCACAATTCTCACCATAACTACTACACACCTGCCTATAGCCTCTACCACAATTCTCACCATAACTACTACACACCTGCCTAAAGCCTCTACCACAATTCTCACCATAACTACCACACACCTGCCTCCACCACAATTCTCACCATAACTACCACACACCTGCCTCTACCACAATTCTCACCACAACTACCACACACCTGCCTCTACCACACTTCTCACCACAACTACCACACACCTGCCTCTACCACACTTCTCACCACAACTACCACACACCTGCCTATAGCCCCAATCCACTGTAAATGCGACGTATCAGTGCAAAATAAAGCACCGTAATAGTGACGTTTTCTATGCATGGGGCCTCGACAGGTTAGGGGGGATGGTTGGGGTCGTCCGTTAGTGCCAAAACGGTTGTGTTTTTTACGTAATAAGTCGAGAAAGAAAACGGGCAGGATAATACCTGCCGTTATACTACACACCTGCTACACCTGGCATGTACTACACACCTGCTACACCTGGCATGTACTACACACCTGCTACACCTGGCATGTACTACACACCTGCTACACCTGGCATGTACTACACACCTGCTACACCTGGCATGTACTACACACCTGCTACACCTGGCATGTACTACACACCTGCTACACCTGGCATGTACTACACACCTGCTACACCTGGCATGTACTACACACCTGCTACAGCCCCCCTCCCCCCCTACGTCAAAATACGGTGTACTATAAATCAGCAGCGATTCGCAAAATTGATGTTATGTCCCGTTTTCTATGGGTGAGTCCTCGGTTAGGTTAGGTTAAGGACAGTTTAGTACATCAGTTTAGAGACGTTTAGAGACTGGCGGCACCCGGATGTTACCCTTGTTAACGGGGAGGTCGTAGTCCTAATGACCCGGGTTCGATTCCCGTGGAGGCGGCCAGACTTACGAAGCATTTACGCAAGCACTTACGAACGTGTACATCTTTCCTCAATCTTTGACGGCTTTGGTTACATTTATTAAACAGTTTACCAGCATGAGAACTTGCCAATCAACTGTTGTTATTGTTATAAACAGCCTCCTGGTGCTTCGGAGCTCATTGACTGTTTAATAATTGTAAACAAAGCCGCCAAAGATTGAGAAAAGATGGACAGGTTCGTAAGTGCTTGCGTAGCTGCTTCGTGAATGTGGCCCCCCATCTTACTACCCAATTCAACTGTCCCTCTAACCACCTATTGATGAACCCTACCCCTCCCCCAACCCCCCTCCTGGAGAGTTACTGCCCAACAGGTAAAGCTATACCTGAAGATGCTTGGACATTTCTGAATGAAAAATATGTTCTGTCTGGCGGGTCGAAGTTCAACGTCTGGTACTCTGTCTACGCCATATATGGCCTGTCCGCCACTCTCACACACACACTCCCGCCACTCTCACACGCCCACACGCACTCCCGCCACTCTCACACGCACTCCCGCCACTCTCACACACACACTCCCGCCACTCTCACACACGCACTCCCGCCACTCTCACACACACTCCCGCCACTCTCACACACACACTCCCGCCACTCTCACACACACTCCCGCCACTCTCACACACTCCCCGCCACTCTCACACACGCACTCCCGCCACTCTCACACACACTCCCGCCACTCTCACACACACACTCCCGCCACTCTCACACACGCACTCCCGCCACTCTCACACGCCCACACGCACGCCTACAAACACACACTCTCGACCTCACAACAGCGTCGCCCTCCTCACAATCCCCTTGTTTTGACTGCCGTCGGCTTAGAGCTGCTCATTCCTGGCATGTTTATGAGTTCCTCATCTTGTGCCCAGGTCGTGAGTAATGAGGAGGAAGGAGGAGGAGGAGGGGCTACGCGCCAAGACGGGCTTAAGGAATGAAAAAAATGGAAGGGAGAGAGGACTTTGAAGAAAGGAACGAACACACCAACAAAAGAATTGAACTCTTACATTCAGGAGTGGCTCATTTCCCCCCCCCCCCCTTTTCCCTCCCCCACTCCTCTTCCTTCCCCTCTTCCTTCCCCTCTTCTCTTCCTTCCCCTCTCCTGCTGTACCATCAGCGAAGCCTCAACATGCCAGGAGAGGAAGCCAAAAAAAAATTGGTATTCTCAAAGTTGATTAAACCTTCATTCACAAGGTTTCATAAAAGCTGTATGTGCACGACCAGTTTCGAAGTACGGTAGATGTCAGGCTTGGTCCACCAGGCTGTTGCAGCCCGCAGGCCTACAGCTATCCACCACAGCCTGATTAGTCCGGCCAGAGCCGTTCTTCTTAGCAGAAAATTGGAAAATAATGTGATATATTTTCATATTGTCTTAATTACTCCATTTAAATTATCTTTCTTTCTCTATATTCCTCTTCTGTTTTCTCTCTTGTTTCCTAGTTCTCCCTCATTCTTCCTTCCCTCCTACATCCTCTTCTCTCCCCTCATCTCCTCCCCTCTGTCAATTCCAGACCCCTGGAAGCCTCTCTATGGAAGCAAATTCAAATTCAAAATGACGCTGACAAGTCAATGGCTTTTCAAATCTGCTCTGACCAATCACAGGGCTGGACTTGTGGATATCTCTGACGTCACACGTCCACTGGTCCTGCTCTGACCAATCACATGACGATGGACACCAGTGCATCTATGACGTCATACAGCGATTCAATTCAGTACAAGATGAATAAGATTTTCTGAATAGACTAAATTTTAAATTGATAAAACTTTAAAGGAATATTATATACAAAAAATTCTGAAGCTGTGTGCGTGTGTGTGTGTGTGTGTGTGTGTGTGTGTGTGTGTGTGTGTGTGTGTGTGTGTGTGTGCGTGTGTGTGCGTGTGTGTGCGTGTGTATGTGTGTGTGTGTGTGTGTTGTGTGGTGTGTGTGTGTGTGTGTGTGTGTGTGTGTGTGTGTGTGGTGTGTTGTGTGTGTGTGTGTGTGTGTGTGTGTGTGTGTGTGTGTGTGTGTGTGTGTGTGTCATCGCTGAAAAAGGTGAGTTAAACTCACCCTCGCCCGCCACAGAATTCAGATTTTCCGACTGAACGGACCCATTGTAAAGCTAAAATGGCATTCTAAATCTGAAAAAAAAATATATTAATTAAGCTAGCGGCCTCGTCTTGTTAACAAAACAGCTCGCTATACAAAAAAATGTTCTTTGAAAGTTTGAAATTTCAACATATTAAATACAATGGTTTATTTTTTAGCAGTAGTAGTAATTGCCTATGATAGTTAGGGTAGTAGTCGTTAGCAGGAACCACAGAAGTAGTTGGTAGTGATGGGAAGGTGAACGTCTCTCTCTCTCTCTCTCTCTCTCTCTCTCTCTCTCTCTCTCTCTCTCCCTAAAGGGAAGAACGTAAATCACAGAACTACTTGAACGACCAATGATCTCAAGAACGGCACGGAAGACTATGCCGAGAAATAGAAACAGAGAGAGAGAGAGAGAGAGAGAGAGAGAGAGAGAGAGAGAGAGAGAGAGAGAGAGAGAGAGAGAGAGAGAGAGAGAGAGAGAGAGAGAGAGAGAGAGAGAGAGAGAGCGCAAAGATCAACATTGAAGCAGTGAGGAACCCAACATACCTTTTCCTCCTAAACAAAAATCAATAACAAAAGCTACTTCTATCATGAGGCCATGGCGCACGGGTGATGGAACTTTCACAGAATGAATGAAACACTGAGGATACAGTACGATTCATCTTCCCCTGAACCCCTAAAAAACCCTCGATAACCATAAGATAAACATACGATAACCAAGCAGATTGATAACCCAAATTAATGTTTGAGGAACGTGATATCAGCATCGATTAATACTTCAGATGTCACCCCTAACCCCACTACACCCTGAACCAGCCATAGACAGCATGTCTATGCACTTCACATGTCTATGCACTTCACATGTCTATGCACTCAACAACAGAAAACAAATTCCAGGAATTCTATATTCAAGCAGAATTACAAAATAAAAACACGATCCTAAACCCCTAAACATACATTTGAGCCTTAAACCCCACTTTAAACAGCAGGGATCACGCCACGCTACACAGGAGGTAATAAAGCAGGTACAAGCCAACTTGTATACCGATAGCAACTAACATCACACACACACACACACACAAGAGTGCTAAGAACTAGGATCACAAAGCATATTGAATCACAGTGCCTACATGACCCTGGACAAGACGGGTTCAAGTCAGTACGTTCTTAGTTTCTCACGTCAATGACTTGCCTTAGCTAAGGTTGAAGACAAACTGAAGTGACAGCCCCTCTCTCTATCTCCCTCTCCCTCTCTCCCTCTCCCTCTTCCTCTCTCTCCCTCTCTCCCTCCCTCTCCAGGCGGCCAAACAACACAACATCCAACAGACCAACAGGGTCAAACAAGGGCTCATTGGATTACCAAAAGTGGAACTCGACAGCTAAACTCCCAATCCGGTCTGGAGCTCTTTGGCCCTTAATAATGCAGTCAAGAGCTGGATTGGGTTAATGGAGAGAGTCCATCTAAATGTTCTCACTTGCCTGCATGTGTTTACAGGATGAGGCGTTCGTGTGTTTACAGGATGAGGCGTTCGTGTGCTTACAGGATGAGGCGTTTGTGTGCTTACAGGATCATACGTTCATGTGCTTACAGAATCAGACGTTCATGTGCTTACAGGATGAAACGTTCATGTGCTTACAGGATCAGACGTTCATGTGAGCTTACAGGATCAGTAGATTAGAGGGTTACAATAGATTTACTGTAGTTTTGTTGTTCACTGTTACAGTTTCACTGTAACTTTACTGTAACTTCGTCTTCTTCAAGCCTATTAGAGCCTATAGCCTATTAGCCTATAAGCCTGCTCTATTAGAACACGTAATCACTCTCTATTTACACTAGCGTCAACTCCCTTATATATAACCTCGTACTTAAGGCTCAAGTCAGACTCCCAACACGTAAGATTAACAACCTATAGGGTGAGGTGTACTTTGTGGGTGGGGCAGAAAGAGCTAAGCCATGGAGGATTGAGTAGGCCCCGGTCATCTCCCGTTCTCCTGTGTTTACCCGGCAGTAATTGGGTTGTTACTCAGTCGTTGGGTCGAGTTCCAGGGAAAACTAGAGGGTAAGGATTATTATGATCTATGGGAAGGGACTGCTCTTAATAGGAAGGGACAGTTCTTTATGGGAAGGGAATGCTCTCAATGGGAAGGGAATGCTCTCAATGGGAAGGGACAGCTCTCAATGGGAAGGGATAGCTCTCAATGGGAAGGGATAGCTCTCAATGGGAAGGGATAGCTCTCAATGGGAAGGGACAGCTCTCAATGGGAAGGGATAGCTCTCAATGGGAAGGGATAGCTCTCAATGGGAAGGGATAGCTCTCAATGGGAAGGGAATGCTCTCAATGGGAAGGGAATGCTCTCAATGGGAAGGGATAGCTCTCAATGGGAAGGGAATGCTCTCAATGGGAAGGGAATGCTCTCAATGGGAAGGGAATGTTTTCAGTCAGTAGTGGTCTATGCTTGTACCTATCTGTGTTAAAAAAAAGGGGATATGAGGATAGGGAGCTGGGATAGGACGAAGGGAAGGAATGTTGCTCAACCATTGGATAAATTGCTGATCTGGAGAGCGTGCAAAGGTCCTTTACTGCTAGAATTCACTCAGTAAAACATCCAGGAGG
>NW_025569084.1:0-32361 GCF_020424385.1 Procambarus clarkii
ATGATAGAGCCCAATAGGCTCAGGAATCTGTACACCAGTTGATTGACGGTTGAGAGGCGGGACCAAAGAGCCAGAGCTCAACCCCCGCAAGCACAATTAGGTGAGTACAATTAGGTGAGTACACACACACACACGTATTGGGAAGAGGAGACACCACGAGCGTAGCTCTCATCCTATAACTACACTTAGGTAATTACACACACACACACACACACACACACACACACACACACACACACACACACACACACACACACACACACACACACACACACACACACACACACACACACACACACACGCCCAGTCTACTCACTGGGACAACGCCGCGGACCAACACAATCGGAGAACCTAATGAACACTTCACACACTCAGTAGCCTGATGCCTGGAGGGAGGCGGGCGGCAAGGTCTGGCACACCACCTAAGAACCTAATTATTTCGCTCTAATACTTTCGCAGTAGCGTCCCGCTCTTGCGATCTCAATTGGCAGGAGATTCTCTTCTTTTACTCAGTGTGACCTGATCAGACCCGAAGCCGTTTTCTCATTGGTCCCGAGCTCCTATTCGACGGGTATACTCATTGAAATCTATTCTTCTCAATGTCAATATAAACAGTGGGTGTTCTGATGCTTTTTTGGTGGGTTTAGAGGAGTCCTTCGTAGCTGTTCTGTTGATAGTGGGGAGAGTGAGGCTGGTGACTAGCTCAGCTGCTAGTGGTGAGAGGGAGCCTGGTGGTGACTAGCTCAGCTGCTAGTGGTGAGAGGGAGCCTGGTGGTGACTAGCTCAGCTGCTAGTGGTGAGAGGGAGCCTGGTGGTGACTAGCTCAGCTGCTAGTAGTGGGAGGGAGCCTGGTGGTAACTAGCTCAGCTGCTAGTAGTGAGAGAGAGCCTGGTGGTGACTAGCTCAGCTGCTAGTAGTGAGAGGGAGCCTGGTCGTAACTAGCTCAGCTGCTAGTAGTGAGAGGGAGCCTGGTGGTGACTAGCTCAGCTGCTAGTAGTGAGAGGGAGCCTGGTCGTAACTAGCTCAGCTGCTAGTAGTGAGAGGGAGCCTGGTGGTGACTAGCTCAGCTGCTAGTAGTGAGAGGGAGCCTGGTGGTGACTAGCTCAGCTGCTAGTAGTGAGAGGGAGCCTGGTGGTAACTAGCTCAGCTGCTAGTAGTGAGAGGGAGCCAGGGATCTATACCTCAGTTGCTAGTGACAGTAATGTCCTGTGACCAGCAACCTATAGTTCATACTTCCTCACGTTTCCTCTTCCCTCCTCACACTCATTCAGCTGCCACATCTTCCAGTAAGCTTGTTAAACTTCAGAGTATGACCACTGTGGCGCTACCTCTCGTGGCCTCTAATGGCTACCATCACCGCGACGCTCTTCCGCAGGCTGTGTTGAGGAATGGCTCTCGGTAATGGCTGTGAAGAATTGCGATTTGACCACCTGTTGGAGAGCCGCGAATGTTATATAGTGAGGGCTTTGTTATAGTGTGGCCATATAGGGTCAATTGGTTTAGTTTGGTATATTTTACTGTGACTTGTTGCATACTGGAGTTTGTGTTCATTGTGATCAGATGTTTTAAATATAATAAAATGTTTTATGTATTGTTGCTATAATCGTGTTTTTTTTTTGAGCTGTTTGTTTTATATATATATATATATCTTCCCGGCATCGTCTGCAAGAGATGCTTCGTTGTCTGTGATTTCTGGCAGCATCCTCGCCCCCTCCCCTCCCCCTATTCAATACATTGTATGTATTTCTCGTAACTAGGCACATGCCCAATTCCCCTATATATCCCACCTTTCGTACCTGGGCCAGGCTCCGGCCTTGCCTCTTCCCACATATTAGAAACACCATTCCTGCCAGGAGGCAGAATTCATTACGGAGGACATTCCCCGTCGTGAGCTGTTAGCATTGCAAATGTGGCAGCAGGAGTAGTAGCAACAGCAGGAGCAGCAGCAGCAATAGTTCTAGGAAGAAGAGCAGCAGGAACGGCAGCAGCGGCTGCAACAGCAGAAGCCGCAACTTCAGCAGCAACAGCTGCTGTTAGAGGTACAGGAGCACCAAGAACAGCAGCAGTAGAAGCGCCAGCAGCAGCAGGAGCCGCCGCCGCCTGCGAGAGGGGGTAACTCAGGCGCTGGGAAGCCTTACTGCCTCCCGGCCCACCACCAAAACACATCCCCAACTCCACGCTTTGGGAAGGTCCCTTGAATATCCTTCATGATATATACTGTCCGCAACTTAAGTTTCCTCTTGGATGCCTCTAACTTGCGCTCTTGGACCTCAATCTGTCTGTAGGTAATATCTGTCCGAACCCATATATGTCAGGGGGTGGGGGGGGGGCATTATCTGAACCCGTAAATGTCAGGGGACCCCTTATCTATCTGAAGTCCTATATATATCAGGGCCCCCCTTATCTATCTGAAACCCTATATGAATATCTGTCTGGGGTCTCGTTTGTTTGAAGCTCCGTTTAGTGTCCAGTGTCTAACTGTAGCCAATAGATGTCTAGGCCCCAATCTTTTTGGTCACCTATCGGGGCCCTTTATCTGAAGCCCCTGTCCGTCCGGGTCCTTCATTTTTCTGTAATTGTACCTTGTCTCCGTTTCTGTCTCTGCTTTAACCTGTCTCCGTACTAGTCCCTGCCAGCAGCATTAACCGCATACATAATGACATTAACCTTCCTCACACAAAAAGCACCATAGAAATTTAATTTATTGAATGAAAACGGGAATTGGCTACACGAACTGGCAGCGTCGGAATGTTGCTACGGGTAACTTAGGTAAAAATAATAATAAAAAGAAAGAGTCTAAGTTTAGAGGCTCTGGTTACGGCATGGTCTCAAGGCGGCTGTCGGTCTGCTAGCAGGTCTCACGGCGGCCAGCGGGCAGAATGAAGGGAATCAAATATTTACGACTCTTAAACGTTCTTGTGGAAAGTTTTTCTCCCTCGCCGCGAAGTAGAAATTCTGCTCTCAATCCTTTGTTGGATTTTTTTGGGGGGTTTAACCTCTAAAGATAATGGGATTTGTTTTTTCCTCCACCAGCCAGAGGGGGTTTATTGTCCCCTCGAGCGCGAGGGGTTCTGTACACCCCTTCCCCCCCCCCACGCAAATGGGGCTGAAAATGATTGGTGCGTCACTCATCCTGTGAGTGGTAGTTGTGCACCCCATACTCATCCTGTGGACGGTAGTTGTGCACCCCATATTCATCCTGTGAGCGGTAATTGTGCACCCCATTCTCATCCTGTGAGCGGTAGCCTGTTGTGCACCCCATACTCATCCTGAGAGTGGTAGCCTGTTGTGCACCCCATACTCATCCTGTGAGTGGTAGTTTGTTGTGCACCCCATACTCTTCCTGTGAGTGGTAGTTGTGCACCCCATACTCATCCTGTGGGCAGTGGTGTATTAGATTAACAGATCCGCCATATCCATCCTCATTATTCTTTTCCTCGAAATACTTCTCACATCCTGTATTAACATAATTTTTTGCATTCCTGTATTAACGTTATTTTGTTATTTTTTTCGTTAATATTTCGTTTTTCATCTCGCATGGTTCAAGTATGAGTTTATGTACGTTTACTGAGATAATAAAACACATCTGAGAGAGACTTAGGAAGTCCCTTTAAGATGTATTTGTATTTTTATTAAAGGGAGAGTAGCTTAGGATGTTTTCTATCCTCCCTGGGAGGTGATAGCCCTCCGAGGCATGGACGCGCGGGCTTGCTCAGGCAGGTGGAGTTCTTCAAGGTAGCAAACTGTGCCCTTCCTGTTTCCTTCAAGAATTAACACCGAGTTCAGTTTTTCTCGGAAATATTATCACAGTGAGAGTCTGTGGAAAGCTCAGGGGCAGGCTTATTTGCATTTAATTCTTTAACTCTGTTGTTAAGACTTAAGATTTAGCCTTTCTTGTAGCTTCGATTATGACAGTTTTGGGGACCCCGACAAGAATGATGATTTAGTTTCCGTTTTGCATGATTTCAAGCGTGTTTTATGTCGCCTGTCCGGTGTGACAGTCCATGATGGAGCGTATACATGTTGTGTATCTCCTGTTTTTTTTATTGTTTTTTGTTTATAGTGTGTTAACGGGACTTGGTGGACATTCCAGGCCAAGGCTCTCTGGGCCATATCTCGCATCCACGAAATGTTGTTGTGTTTCTTGGTGTATAACTGTTCTCAAGCTGCTTATTGGAGATCTCAGGTAGGACTGAACACTCTTGAGGCTAACACGCGAAATGGAATCTAAATGAAATGGACTCATGAGTCAAAGAACTTGTTTTTGTGTGGAAGTTCAGACACGAGCATGTTACAGAACTGCGTCTCTGGAAGTTGAACACAGTTAATGATGGTCAGGAATCCCTTAAGATTAATGTGCTAATTTTAAAGAGATTGTTCCGCAGCCCATCTTGTGTCTCAGAGTAATTTTCCCCACTACAACTCTCAACTTAGGAAGGGATGGGAACTATCAATAGGAAAGCGCCAATCCATTACGACAATATAGCACTGGGAAGGGGTCAGGATGAGGATTTGGGATGGGAAGGAATAGTGCCCAACCTCTTGGACAGTCGGGGGGATCGAACGTAGATCTGCATGAAGCGAGACCGTCGCTCTGCCGTCCACCCCCCAAGTGGTTGGACTTCCCAAGTTAGGAATAAAGTGCATAATAAATGAAATATATTAAGGCCTTCTTCTGTGTGACACTACACACATAAATCACAATTGCGTGATGCATCAAATGAACAAATCCACAAGGGCCGTGACGAGATTCGAACCTGTATCCTATAGCATCGTTTTACCATGTCGTAGCTCAGTCGATTATGGCAGCGTCTGGGATGCTCTCGGACGCCGGTTCGAATCCTCCTCACGGCCCTTGTGGACTTGTTCATTCGTCTCTGTGGCTCAACAAACCCACAAGTCCTAGCCCGATGCGTTGATTCCTTGACCAGAAAAACCCGGCCTTCGCAAGCCTCGTTTAATGCCCCCCTCTAGATCACCCCGTATATGCAATATCTTCCTTCCTCAGTACGGAAAGGTAAAGCGTGAATATCAAGGGAGGTGAATACGTGTCTGAGTGCGCCACACTCACCACGTTAGTGGTGATGCAATGGCGTGTGCAGGGCGGCCCACACCTGCTAGTGTGGCACAAGGTGACACACACACAAACACACACACACACACACACACACACACACACACACACACACACACACACACACACACACACAGGGGCCTCGTAGCCTGGTGGATAGCGCGCAGGACTCGTAATTCTGTGGCGCGGGTTCGATTCCCGCACGAGGCAGAAACAAATGGGCATAGTTTCTTTCACCCTAAGTGCCCCTGTTACCTAGCAGTAAATAGGTACCTGGGAGTTAGTCAGCTGTCACGGGCTGCTTCCTGGGGTGTGTGTGTGTGTGTGTGGTGTGGGGGAAAAAAAAAAAGTAGTTAGTAAGTTAGTAGTTAGTAAACAGTTGATTGACAGTTGAGAGGCGGGCCGAAGAGCAAAGCTCAACCCCCGCAAAAACACAACTAGTAAACACACACACACACACACAGATGCCGAAGAAATATAAGAAAATTCACCTTCGCAAATAGTGGTAGACGGTTGGAACAAGTTAAGTGAGAAGGTGGTGGAGGCCAAGACCGTCAGTAGTTTCAAAGCGTTATATGACAAAGAGTGCTGGGAAGACGGGACACCACGAGCGTAGCTCTCATCCTGTAACTACACTTAGGTAATTACACTTAGGTAATTACACACACACACACACACACACACACACACACACACACACACGCACGCACACACACACACACACACACACACACACACACACACACACACACACACACAAAATAATTCTAATATCTTGCGTTACTACACAGTTCCTACACAATTTCCCAGAGGCTGTGTAATGGAAGGAATATATCAGTTTCCCCTTAACAACAAAAATACACATTCTTAGGCTTCGCTAATGAAGCTCGAGTCAAGTACACCTGAGCGATTTTCGTCAGGTTTTAGGCGATCAATTTCCCAGTGAGAAAAATGTAGCAGGATGGAGGTGACTAGAGATGGGGAGGGGAGGATGGAGGGGCGGATGGAGGGGCGGATGGAGGGGCGGATGGAGGGTAGGATGGAGGGGCGGATGGAGGGTAGGATGGAGGGTAGGATGGAGGGTAGGATGGAGGGTAGGATGGAGGGGAGGATGGAGGGGAGGATGAAGGGTAGAATGAAGGGTAGGATGAAGGGGCGGAGGGAGAAAATGTGTCCAAGAGGGCTTGTGAGTGTAAAAGGGTATTTAATCTTTCACTATTAATGACAGATTAAAGTAACAAAACTTAAACTTGTGGTTATTATTGGCATATTAATTACAAAACATCAGTCATTGGATGTTAATGACAGACAAGAGTTATTAGCGTTAAAAGTTGAACAAGAGTTAGTCAAGTGCCTTGAAAGAGATGTTGTCTTGCCTATACACTAAGATCGTTGGGACTGATTATCCTAAAGTGGGCATGTTGAAGGCATAGACGATATTCGTGTCTTTCGAGGCTTTTCGTGTGCTGTCGGGAAAGTTCAACATGAGCAAGTTGGCATTGTTCTCGGTCCTTAAGTATATCATTAATGAAATCTTGTCTCGTGTGTGTGTGTCGGTATGGGCCTCACGTGACTATATTAACAATGTATTTCTATATATTTCGTCTTCTAGGGGAGCTGGTCGGCCGAGCGGACAGCGCACTGGGCTTGTGATCCTGTGGTCCCGGGTTCGATCCCAGGCGCCGGCGAGAAACAATGGTCAGAGTTTCTTTCACCCTATGCCTAGCAGTAAAATAGGTAACTGGGTGTTAGTCAGCTGTCACGGGCTGCTTCCTGGGGGTAGAGGCCTGGTCGAGGGCCGGGTCGCGGGAACACTAAAAGGCCCGAAATCATCTCAAGATAACTCCTGTGATGGTTGTTTTCTCACAGGAAGCCTGGCGGCTCAACCTTCCTTTTTAATGATCTCTATGACATATCAACCGTGTCTATTATTAACTAGGACCAGCTTCTCAATATCGACTACTTAGTCAACCTTGCTTCCCACTGGAGTCGCGACGGACAGTTCGGTCGACACAGACGTCCACCACATTCCACTTGTATCCGTCTCGGTAATTAACAGCAAGAAATAAGGCATCGTCTTCATTAGTGAAGACGGCAGCTTAACAGCCAGCCTACTGTGCCAGCCGTCACTGAAACATGGCTGGAGATTGGCAAGCTGCAGCTGTGGCACTCTTGGGCACTGCAGGTGCCACCACCTCACGCTTAATACCTGTGGGAGGCAAGTGGTGTCGCATTCATCTGCTTCACCCAGAATGTACTCACATGCTCTCTGCCTTTGAACATGTTGACAGAGTCAGCGAAACGCATAACGTTAGGCCATAATACAACTGTAACATAAACTTTTGAAAACTTTGTACCGTTTTGGAGTCAAATTATTTAAGCTAAAATATCATTAAACTGACTGTTCAATTGTTGAAAACTTAACAAATATAGAAAAGATTCGCGCCAGAATCATTGATCTCGCTTGATTGAATCCTTGATTTTATATATATATATATATATATATATATATATATATATATATATATATATATATATATATATATATATATATATATATATATATGTCGTACCTAGTAGCCAGAACGCACTTCTCTGCCTACTATTCATGGCCCGATTTGCCTAATAAGCCAAGTTTTCATGAAATAATTGTTTTTCGACTACCTAACCTAACCTAATTTTTTCGGCTACCTAACCTAACCTAACCTTTAAAGATAGGTTAGGTTAGGTAGGGTTGGTTAGGTTCGGTCATATATCTACGTTAATTTTAACTCCAATAAAAAAAAATTGACCTCATATATAATGAAATGGGTAGCTTTATCATTTCATAAGAAAAAAATTAAAGAAAATATATTCAGGAAAACTTGGCCTATTAGGCAAATCGGGGCTTGCATGGTAGGCTGAGATGTGCGTTCTGGCTATTAGGTACGACATACATATATATATATATATATATATATATATATATATATATATATATATATATATATATATATATATATATATATATATATATATATATATATATATTATTAAATATGACCGAAAAAGTAAGATTAATAATTCTAACACGAATTTTCTCAATCTTTCGTACATTTCTTTTCACTGTTGGAGGTAAATCAAAAATCAATTCTCCAAAATTCATTTTTATTTCTAGTCTGACGCGACACGAGCGCGTTTCGTAAAACTTATTACATTTTCAAAGACTTTAGTTCACAAATACACAACTGAATAGAACTTACGCATCTCCGATTTTATATCTACATTTGAGTGAGGTGGAAGGGGTGATGTGGCATTAACACAAGACAGAACAAGAAGTGGTATTAATAGGGTATTAATTTCATCAACACAAGACAGAACAAGAGGTGGTATTAATTTCATCAACATGTGTGGCTTTGAGTCCAATATGCATGTCATTATTATTAGAAGAATTATTATTAGAATTATTAATAAATTATTAGAATTATTAGAATTATTCTAAGAATTATTAGAATTTCATCATTAATGTTGATGGAATTAATACCCTATTAATACCACCTCTTGTTCTGTCTTGTGTTGATGAAATTAATACCCTATTAATACCACTTCTTGTTCTGTCTTGTGTTAATGCCACATCACCCCTTCCACCTCACTCAAATGTAGATATAAAATCGGAGATGCGTAAGTTCTATTCAGTTGTGTATTTGTGAACTAAAGTCTTTGAAAATGTAATAAGTTTTACGAAACGCGCTCGTGTCGCGTCAGACTAGAAATAAAAATGAATTTTGGAGAATTGATTTTTGATTTACCTCCAACAGTGAAAAGAAATGTACGAAAGATTGAGAAAATTCGTGTTAGAATTATTAATCTTACTTTTTCGGTCATATTTAATAATATATGTCTACAGGAAAGACTTCTACCAAAATATACTATATATATATATATATATATATATATATATATATATATATATATATATATATATATATATATTAGTATATATATAGATATATATATATATATATATTGTGACGGTAATGCGTTGGTGTTCGGCTGTTCAAAGCTAGGGGTATGGCCTCGTCACATAGAATAAAAAAAAATAGAAAATTTGGAACTTCGTCTGTGGTAAGGTAAGGAGAAGACACACAAAACACAAGTAAATTTTAACAATGGAATTTTAATTACGTTAGATAAACAAAACATGAATAAAATGGACATACAAATTCATACAATAAAATCAATCAATCAAAATAATAAGAATAATTAAATGACAAAATGAAAAGTTACGTTAAGACAAGTGAGTAATAACAAGCTGTGCAATATACAATAAAATGAGAGGTGCAGGAATATTGGCTTTAAGCTATCACCTCTCTTAGTACACTTAAGCCAAAGCTTAGTCTACCAGGAAGAAGTGTTAACCGTATGAAAGCACTGAATATTCTGAGGACTGAGGTCGAGGCGGCCCCAGACATCAAGTAGTATGGTGGGTGAGTGCAGTAGCAGCTGGACCGGCGGCCAATCAGCGAGGAGCCGGCAACAAGACAGGTAGTTTGGCGGTTTGAGGTGAAGCAGGTGTTCCTGGCTGCATACGTTTTGCGCTCTGGCAAACCTTGGAGATGTCGTTGTTGGACATTTCTTCCATAGTAGTTTTATATATTTGTAACGACGTATTTTTGGAGTGAAGAGCAGGCTCAATCTCTTGAAGGAGGTTATCATCACAATATATATATATATATATATATATATATATATATATATATATATATATATATATATATATATATATATATATATATATATATATATAATAATATTAGTTCTCTTCTAATAATAATGACATGCATATTGGACTCAAAGCCACAGCGAAAAGAATATAAGACTTCCAGGGAAAAATATCTCCTTCATGAACCCCCTTCATTTATTTATTTATTATTTATTTCTCTAATTTATAAAATTATTATACATCTTACAAGATAAATGTTAATTACAGTTTAGAAACTCCTTCCAGCTCTGCAAAGGTGGGAAGCGTGCCGGCATGTGCCCTCTAATTTGCATAACGAGTTCCTCATTCAACTGCTTCCCGAACCTCAGTGTACATTTACCCCAGGAGCCAAGGGCCTCTGAGCATATTGGCACCATCAAAAGGGAGCCGGTCGGCCGAGCGGACAGCACGCTGGACTTGTGATCCTGTGGTCCCGGGTTCGATCCCGGGCGCCGGCGAGAAACAATGGGCAGAGTTTCTTTCACCCTATGCCCCTGTTACCTAGCAGTAAAATAGGTACCTGGGTGTTAGTCAGCTGTCACGGGCTGCTTCCTGGGGGTGGAGGCCTGGTCGAGGACCGGGCCGCGGGGACACTAAAAGCCCCGAAATCATCTCAAGAAAACCTCAAGATAACCTGTAGCAATATCTTGGAGTCCCGGTGTACTTTCTGGTGTTCTAGGTCATCCTCAATGTGGCCACCCCACCACCTGCTGAGACACAGTACAGTACACATAGGTATTCAACCCGTTCTCGCACTTGCTTATAGTCAATATTGGCTTATTTAATAAGTGCATATGTGACATACTAATTGGTTGTGAATATTTCAGTTTACCTTGAAAAGCTTCATAGAAAACACCGACTTCACCTAACCGTCTTAGTCTGTTAAGATAAGCATCTTATTGCTTCTTAATTACAATTATTACTTAAACCTATACCGTTGATAGGTTAAGTAATAATTGTAAATAAGAAGCAATAAGATGCTTATTTTAACATACAAAGAAGGTTAGGTGAGGTCGGTGTTTTCTATGAAGCTTTTCAAGGTAAACTAAAATATTCACAATCAATTAGTATGTCACATATGCACTTATTAAATAAGCCAATATTGACCGTAAGCAAGTGCGAGAACGGGTTGAGGTATGAGCTCAACTCGTTCGCCTAATAGCGCGTCGCATTTTTAACGTATAATTTATCTAAGGCCAAAAGCCAATTTAAACAAATATATGGTAGCGGCTCGCGAAATGGACGGGATGTCCGTTTTCTGTTCGTGGGTCCTCTGGTTGGTTAGGTTTGGGTACTCGAGTGCATCAGTTTAGTGACGCTGTGATCGGCCCAGGAAGACGGGCTGTGATAGCCAGTGTATGATTCCAGATAAACAGTGCCAAGGTTCAACAAGCATTTACGCATCTACTTACGAACGTCCAGATCTTATCTCAATCTTTGCCGGGTTTGCATACATTTATTAAACAGTTTACGAGCTCGGAAGCACTTGCAGGCTGTTTACACCAATAACAACATTTGCTTGGGAAGTTTTGATGCTCATAAGCTGTTTAATAAGTGTAAACAAACCCGCTAAAGATGGAGGAAAGACGAAGAGGTTCGAAAGTAGATGCTTAAATGCTTGTCGAGCCCTGGCCCAGTTGACCATCCCTCCCCTGTTGTAGTGGGACCCAGTCTAAAGGTTTTCCCCATATGCTGGACTGTTGGGTGTTGCCAGACTTCCCTTATTGATGTCACTGATTGCTTCATACCAGTCAGTCTTTCCCTTTCACTCGTGGCAGATGAGACCACGGAGTGACCGATGTTACGTGTCTGTTGAGCGCAGTTGCTGTGTCTGTTGAGCGCAGTTGCTGTGTCTGTTGAGCGCAGTTGCTGTGTCTGTTGAGCGCAGTTGCTGTGTCTGTTGAGCGCAGTTGCTGTGTCTGTTGAGCGCAGTTGCTGTGTCTGTTGAGCGCAGTTGCTGTGTCTGTTGAGCGCAGTTGCTGTGTCTGTTGAGCGCAGTTGCTGTGCCTGGTGAGCGCAGTTGCTGTGTCTGGTGAGCGCAGTTGCTGTGCCTGGTGAGCGCAGTTGCTGTGCCTGGTGAGCGCAGTTGCTGTGCCTGGTGAGCGCAGTTGCTGTGCCTGGTGAGCGCAGTTGCTGTGCCTGGTGAGCGCAGTTGCTGTGCCTGGTGAGCGCAGTTGCTGTGCCTGGTGAGCGCAGTTGCTGTGCCTGGTGAGCGCAGTTGCTGTGCCTGGTGAGCGCAGTTGCTGTGCCTGGTGAGCGCAGTTGCTGTGCATGGTGAGCGCAGTTGCTGTGCCTGGTGAGCGCAGTTGCTGTGCCTGGTGAGCGCAGTTGCTGTGCCTGGTGAGCGCAGTTGCTGTGCCTGTGGAGCGCAGTTGCTGTGTCTGTTGAGCGCAGGAGCGGCAAGGAGAAGAGCAACACCAATACAAATAACCCAACGGTCAGGGTAGGGGCTCAGAGAGGAATTATGGGGCAGCTAAAAGGCAATCCCCAACATGAGGGGCTTGCATAGCGAGAAGGCATTCTTTATCTTTCTGAGAAGCTACCTTTTTTCGTTGTTCAGGCCTTGTGCTTCGCTATTGGGGCAATCGCAGTGAGTCTGTTTGCAAATAGTTTGGGGAAGTTGGGCTGGGTGAAGAACCTGAAATGATATCCCATAAACTGGCTCTTCGAATGAACTTTGGAGCATGAAGGATCTCTTGAACTAATTCAAGAGAATAAGAATTCAGGCAGTGCCGAATATAGTCGTAATGGTTTAGCCCCTTCACCTGATACCATATAGCATAGCATATAGAAATGTTATATGATTGAAATCATATAGCATTTCAATGCTGTATGATTTGCTTTCCGGATACCTATATCAGCGAGTCTCACTGGAAGCGTTGCTCGTTTCCAATGGCAGACGCCAAGGTTTGTGAAGACTCTCAGACTAATTAAACCCACAAACAATTTTAAGAATTTGTATTATAATCTCATTTTTTGAAAGGATCGGTTTAGCATTCATCAAAAGTCATATGCAGGCGATGAGTCACAATAACGTGGTTGAAGTATGTTGACCAGACCACACACTAGAAGGTGAAGGGACGACGACGTTTCTGTCCGTCCTGGACCATTCTCAAGTCGATTGTCTTACAAAATTTCGACGACGTCGAAACGTCGTCGTCCTTTCACCTTCTAGTGTGTGGTCTGGTCAACATCAAAAGTCATACTTTTTTTTTTGGGATGATGCTCTCGTGAGTTAGTTATATTCTCTTAATGTCGGAGCAGTTGAACTGTCGGAAGACGATGCGTGTCTGAGGAAATTGATAAGCTTAAAGAAAGTCAGATAACCTTGAGAAGAGGTAGAGAGCCTCGTGTATATTTATGACACATTCTCTTCTCCATTCTCCTCAGGTTGTTCAGTTGTCTGTTGAGGATTACTGTAATGGCATTCGATCCCAAAGATGTTCCCTGACGGCACACTATTGGCTGGGAGACCACGTGAAGAGGAGAGAAACGTGATCTTACGTGAAACATAAGATCACGTTTCCTTTTGAAACGGATCTTACCGCATCAATTACTGATTGTTCGTCTCGACCTATTTCGCAATTTGAAGAATTTAGGGCGAGTCCTAACCTCTCTACCATATATAAAATTTTCATTACGGATTTCATAAATATTAGGCTAAGGCTAACATTAACTGCAGTTGCAAACATTCTCTCTCTCATTACACGAGTGCAAACAATTTTATAAGTCACTTACCAACTGCACCAAATTAATGAATCATATTTTGCGTTGAAGCCCACGACCACACAACAAAAACAACAACAACAACAACGACATATGTTTTCGGTTCCCCAGATATTCTGTTTTTGCACTAGAGTTTGGTGGTGTGAGGGAGAAGGGGAGGGGGAGGGGGGATGCATGGGGTAGGGGGGGGGGGAAAGGGATGCATGGGGGAGGGGTGGGTGGGGGGGGGGGAGAGGGTTACCATTACGACAAAACTATCAACTATAGAGGAGGTCATCCATATTAATTGAACAAATGTTGGGTGTCCGCTGTACGATATTCAGAGTTGAATTAAACAACAATGACCAAGGTGGTGATGTACGATGAGTTTTTTTTTTCATTTGGGGAGGGGGGGGGGGGAGGAGGAGGGGGAGATTAAAGCCACGAATACTGGGAGTGTGCGTGCGTGCGTTGGTGGGTGTGTACGTAAGCGGGTGTGCGTGCGTGCGTTCGTGGCTGTGCGTTGAAACGGGTGAACACTGGCAAGCATAACTGAGTATGCCAAGACTGTGTGAAGTACAGTCATACATATGCAAGGAGAATGAGATACTTATGTATATACATGTATTTTAATACTTATTGTATGTATAGCTCCGGGGGAGAGTTGGGGGGGGGGAGGAGACATCCACTGGTAAATATACAAGAGTTTTATTTAACAAACAGCTTATAATAAAAAAATACAATTATGGCACTCCATGACTGTAGTGCCACACCTGGCACTCCACGACCGTGGGGCCACACCTGGCACTCTACGACCGTGGGGCCACACCTGGCACTCTACGACCGTGGGGCCACAGCTGGCACTCTACGACCGTGGGGCCACACCTGGCACTCTACGACCGTGGGGCCACACCTGGCACTCTACGACCGTGGGGCCACACCTGGCACTCTACGACCGTGGGGCCACACCTGGCACTCTACGACCGTGGGGCCACACCTGGCACTCTACGACCGTGGGGCCACACCTGGCACTCTACGACCGTGGGGCCACACCTGGCACTCTACGACCGTGGGGCCACACCTGGCACTCCACGACCGTGGGGCCACACCTGGCACTCCACGACCGTGGGGCCACACCTGGCACTCCACGACCGTGGGGCCGCACCTGGCACTCCACGACCGTGGGGCCACACCTGGCACTCCACGACCGTGGGGCCACACCTGGCACTCCACGACCGTGGGGCCACACCTGGCACTCCACGACCGTGGGGCCACACCTGGCACTCCACGACCGTGGGGCCACACCTGGCACTCCACGACCGTGGGGCCACACCTGGCACTCCACGACCGTGGGGCCACACCTGGCACGACCGTGGGGCCACACCTGGCACTCCGCGACCGTGGGGCCACACCTGGCACTCCGCGACCGTGGGGCCACACCTGGCACTCCGCGACCGTGGGGCCACACCTGGCACTCCGCGACCGTGGGGCCACACCTGGCACTCCGCGACCGTGGGGCCACACCTGGCACTCCGCGACCGTGGGGCCACACCTGGCACTCCGCGGCCGTGGGGCCACACCTGGCACTCCGCGGCCGTGGGGCCACACCTGGCACTCCGCGGCCGTGGGGCCCACACCTGGCACTCCGCGGCCGTGGGGCCACACCTGGCACTCCGCGGCCGTGGGGCCACACCTGGCACTCCGCGGCCGTGGGGCCACACCTGGCACTCCGCGGCCGTGGGGCCACACCTGGCACTCCGCGGCCGTGGGGCCACACCTGGCACTCCGCGGCCGTGGGGCCACACCTGGCACTCCGCGGCCGTGGGGCCACACCTGGCACTCCGCGGCCGTGGGGCCACACCTGGCACTCCGCGGCCGTGGGGCCACACCTGGCACTCCGCGGCCGTGGGGCCACACCTGGCACTCCGCGGCCGTGGGGCCACACCTGGCACTCCGCGGCCGTGGGGCCACACCTGGCACTCCGCGGCCGTGGGGCCACACCTGGCACTCCGCGGCCGTGGGGCCACACCTGGCACTCCGCGGCCGTGGGGCCACACCTGGCACTCCGCGGCCGTGGGGCCACACCTGGCACTCCGCGGCCGTGGGGCCACACCTGGCACTCCGCGGCCGTGGGGCCACACCTGGCACTCCGCGGCCGTGGGGCCACACCTGGCACTCCGCGGCCGTGGGGCCACACCTGGCACTCCGCGGCCGTGGGGCCACACCTGGCACTCCGCGGCCGTGGGGCCACACCTGGCACTCCGCGGCCGTGGGCCACACCTGGCACTCCGCGGCCGTGGGGCCACACCTGGCACTCCGCGGCCGTGGGGCCACACCTGGCACTCCGCGGCCGTGGGGCCACACCTGGCACTCCGCGGCCGTGGGGCCACACCTGGCACTCCGCGGCCGTGGGGCCACACCTGGCACTCCGCGGCCGTGGGGCCACACCTGGCACTCCGCGGCCGTGGGGCCACACCTGGCACTCCGCGGCCGTGGGGCCACACCTGGCACTCCGCGGCCGTGGGGCCACACCTGGCACTCCGCGGCCGTGGGGCCACACCTGGCACTCCGCGGCCGTGGGGCCACACCTGGCACTCCGCGGCCGTCCGCGGCCGGGGCCACACCTGGCACTCCGCGGCCGTGGGGCCACACCTGGCACTCCGCGGCCGTGGGGCCACACCTGGCACTCCGCGGCCGTGGGGCCACACCTGGCACTCCGCGGCCGTGGGGCCACACCTGGCACTCCGCGGCCGTGGGGCCACACCTGGCACTCCGCGGCCGTGGGGCCACACCTGGCACTCCGCGGCCGTGGGGCCACACCTGGCACTCCGCGGCCGTGGGGCCACACCTGGCACTCCGCGACCGTGGGGCCGCACCTGGCACTCCACGACCGTAGGGGCCACACCTGGCACTCCACGGCCGTGGTGCCGCACCTGGCACTCCACGACCGTGGGACCACACCTGGCACTCCACGACCGTGGGGCCACACCTGGCACTCCACGACCGTGGGGCCGTACCTGGCACTCCACGACCGTAGGGGCCACACCTGGCACTCCACGGCAGTGGTGCCACACCTGGCACCAATGACCATGAGCACCCAGCTGTGCCTCGCCCTCTGGCATCGATACTCAGCTTTAGCACAGACGATGCATGTTACTCTCCCCCACTCTCACCCCCTCACTCTCACTCCTTCCCCCCTCACTCTCACCCCCTCCCCCCTCACTCTCACTCCTTCCCCCCTCACTCTCACCCCCTTCCCCTCCTCACTCTCACCCCCCTCCCCCTCACTCCCTCCCCCGTCACTCTCACCCCCTCCCCCCTCACTCTCACCCCCTCCCCCCCCTCCACTCTCACCCCCCCCCCCCTCACTCTCACCCCCTCCCCCCTCACTCTCACCCCCCCCCCCCCTCACTCTCACCCCCTCCCCCTCACTCTCACCCCCCTCCCCCCTCACTCTCACCCCCTCCCCCCTCACTCTCACCCCCTCCCCCCTCACTCTCACCCCCTCCCCCCTCACTCTCACCCCCTCCCCCCTCACTCTCCCCCCCTCCCCCTCACTCTACCCCCCTCCCCCCTCACTCTACCCCCTCACTCTCTCCCCTCCCCCTCTCACCCCCTTCCCCCTCTCACTCTCCCCCCTCCACCCTCATCTCACCCCTTTCCCTCTCTAACCCCTTCCATCTCTCACTCCCCCTCTCTTTCACCCCCTTCCCCTTCTCACTCTCACCCTCGCACACTCACCCATTTCCTCTCGATGACACTTTCCCTCACTCTCCTTTCTTCTCACACTTTTCCCCTCGCTCTAAAACCCCTTCCCCTCACCACCACCCAGACCGCCACAGAGAAAAATACTCATTTTCCCCTGTAAACCCCCCCCCCTCTTCCTGTCCTCTCCCTCGCCCCACCCCCCGTCACCAGCCCCCTCCCCCCCCCCACCTCCAGCCCCCTCCCCCCCCTTGATGCCACCTGCTCGTTACCACATTAAAATATCATGGCACAGGTGACTGGCACAGCTGAGAGATCTCAGTGGGCCAACCAGCTATTGTTTTCCTCCCACCAAACTTGTTATAAGGCTATATATATTTATATATAATATATATAGTCCCCTCCACTTGGTGGAGTGCGTGACGATGGGGGGGGGTGCAGGGGGAGGGGTGACCTAGTCTAAGTTAGTCCATTCGTGTGTGTGTGTGTGTGTGTGTGTTGAAAATCATCGTACATCATCGTGTATGTTCGTCGCCTTGTTGACGTTGTCGTATTTGACCTGATTGTTATTGTAGCTCTTGTTGCTGGTTACTCTGGGATTCATCGTCAGGTGAATTGGTTGTGCTGACTGTACCCTGGCAGGTGATCATCTTGTTTACGGTCTCTGTGGATATATGACTCCAGCACCTTCCTGATCAAACTTATATATATTCCTAGGTCAAATATTGCTGAGATATATGTCCTATATTAGGATCACGGTATCATGTCTTTAGGCCTAGGATTGCTTGCCCAGGTTAGGCCAGTTCTTGAGCACTTGGGCTGGACGGTAAACCGACGGTCTCGCTTCATGCAGGTCGGCGTTCAATCCTCGACCGTCCAAGTGGTTGGGCACCATTCCTTCCCCCCGTCCTACCCCAAATCCTTATTCTGATCCCTTCCCAGTGCTATATAGTCGTAATGGCTTGGCGCTTTTCCCCTGATAGTTCACTTCACCTCAGTTCTTGAGCTATATTTCCGGTTTAATAGACACGATTTCGGATAATTTAGAAATAAAAAAAACGTGAATTTTAGGGGGTCCAACAGTACATATTGAAACGTTTGACCCAAATAATTGCTATAAACACAATCAGTTTAGGACGATATGAACTGACGTCTTGCAGCCTCAATCTCCCTTTGTGGTTGGCAATACCAAGGAGCCCTTTTTTTTCTTTTTGTAAAGAGGGAAGAGAGGTATAGGAGAAGGGAAGTTTAGAAGTGTGGAAATACAGTAAGAGGTATGAAAGCAGGCGGGCTGTCCGCCTTGCTGACACCAAGGAGTCCACATACTCAACTTTCGTTTGAACACTTACCAAACCAATCTGGCCTTTGAGTGATTATGATGAGCATATCTCACGAGGCTTGCTGCTCCTCCCTGCCGCCTCAACTCCGCGGGTTGTATCAATTAAGGAATCATGAAGTGCGTCTCCTCAACCACGTCAACTGCATTTTCGTCTTGATCGCCGTTACAAATAAGATAACCGCAAGCAACTAGTTATCCTCCCCAGGCGTCTTGGAGAGCAGGAACCTCGGCACCAGGAGGACCTGGGGCCAGATTCACGAAAGCACTTACGCAAGCACTTACGAACGTGTACATCTTTCCTCAATCTTTGACGGCTTTGGTTACATTTATTGAACAGTTTACAAGCATGAAAACTTCCCAATCAACTGTTGTTATTGTTACAAACAGCCTCCTGGTGCTTCATATCATGGTGCAGTTTAGGCATTTTCCACTCCAGTCTGTTGAGTGCCATTCTGTCAGCCGTCTTGGCTGCACAGCTTTGGAGAGAGATGGGCCTGGGATTAGCTGGATCTTTGGGTTTTGGGATCGGCACTATGTCTGCTCTATTCCAAGCAGAAGGTCTAGTTTGAGAAGTCCAGGCTAAATTAATTAACCTTAGGTATGCAGCGTCTCCCTCTGGGCCGAGGTTTCTAATCATTTTATAGGTTATTTTGTCGGCTCCAGGGGATGTATCCTTGGAGTTTTTCTTAGCCCGATTGAGCTCATCCAGTGTGAAGGGGGCATTAGTGTCAGAGACTTCTTCACATGCTGTAAGGATTCTGTGCCACCTTTCTTCCTCTAGTCCGGTCTGTACTGCTAATACATCTGGTGGAAGTTGATTGCTGGCTGCTCTCTCTGCAAACCTGGTTGCCAGTACTTCGGCTTCCTGTTGAGGATCTTTGGGGTGTGGAGCTTTAGGTGTTTTATTCCCTTTGGCTCGGTGAATTTGCTGCCACATCTCTCCGAGAGAGGTGTGTTCATTCAGGTGTGAACACCATTCCAGCCACTTTTGTTCTTTTATTTGTCTGGTCTCTCGATGTACATGTTCCTTGACCTCACAAAGTAAGATCCTGTTGCGGTCACTTGGCTGCTTTTTGTATAGCTTTCTTGTTCTATTGAGTCTATGGTTGAGTTCTTTGACACGTTCGCAATAGTACCAATGATCTTTATGGTGTCCGGTGGACTGTTTTTTCAGTGGGATTGAGTGGTTGGCTGCACTTTGAATCGCTTTGACAAATTCTTGTTCTGCCTGATTAATGTCTTCGGGAAGATCATAGTTTCTCTTGCCACTCTGAAATGAGGTTTTGAAATCGGTCCCAGTTTGCTAAAGCAAAGTTCCAGGCTTCAGATGGAGGCGGAGGTGGGGTGGGTGGGTCTAACTGAAGATCAATTTGGACCCCATAGTGGTCGCTTGTGAGTGTGGGCTCAACTGACCATGTTGCTGCATCTCTTAGGGAGGCTGAAACGAAGGTTAGGTCTAATCTGCCTCCTTGGATGTGGGTAGGTTCATTCTTGTTTAGGATTTGTATTTCTGGAAGCTGGTCCAGTAGATGTGTAATGTGTATGCCGGCTTCATTTGTTTTGTTCGAGCCCAGTGCCAATCGATGATGGGCATTAAAATCTCCACAAATGATTGTGTTTGTTGTTGTCGCGTGTCCAAATAACACAGAGATCCATTTCGGCTTGTGGAGACCTGTACACATTGAACACTTCAAGTGTGTCGTGTCTTAGCTCAATGGTGACTCCCATTACCTCTGTCCCTGCTCCACAATTGGGTGGGCTGGTTATGGATTTGGAGATCAGGTCACATTTTACATAGATTGCACATCCCCTGGATTGCCCATTGATCCATGGAAGGAAGAAGCCTCGATAGCCTGAGATTTTAGGTTCTAATCCGGCTCGAAGCAAGCTCTCCTGTAGTATCAGGATGTCTATGCCTTTGGTTGCTGCTATGCATTTTTTTTTTTTTTTTTTTTTATTTATTTATTTATTTTTTTTTTTTTTTTATTTTCTACCACAGACGTGGCCACACATTTACAATGCTAACCAGCATATATACATTTTCTTCTGTCCTCCATGGACAGGGTTAGAGAAGTGTTAAACATACAGTTCAAGGGTTTATTGAACACTCAACCACAGAAGGTGATTCGGTGCTTTTAAAATGCTAAGCTAACCTACATACGTAAATACAAAGATACACAGATTTACGTACGCCCTACATAAAGTATTAGATGTGTCTTTTACATAGTGTCATTAATGTACATTCACAAAGGTGAAATGTAATTCTGATCAGCTTCCATATATGCTTTATACCCATACATATACATACACACACACTATACACTATACATACACACTATACATACACACACACTGCTATGCATTGCAAGTGTTGCATATTGCCTATAGAAGAGGGGTTGGCACAGTGGAATGTATTACAACTCTGTTAGCCCACTTGAATGACAGACCAGGAATGCTGATATTCCTGGACCTCGAAAAAGCCTTTGAACTGGCTAGCGCCCCAGCTATTCTCTGCTGCCTCATTGACAAAGAGGTCAGAGGCAACCTGCTCTCCTGGACCAAAAACTGTCTCATAAACAGAGAAGCGAGAGTAAAACTTCATGGCACAGTCTCTGAGTACAAAAGACATCAAAATGGTACACCGCAAGGAGGTATTCTTAGCCCTCTTCTCTTCAACTGTTTAATGGAAAGAATAATGAGGTTGAAACTCCCACATCACTGCAGGCTGCTAAACTACGCGGATGACTTTGTCATCATCATAAAAGGAAGGGATGCGGCGCGCCTTGCACCCAAATGCTTAGACTGCATCAGTAAAGAGGCAAAACAGATTGGGATCAAACTCAACCCCTCAAAGTCAAAGGCCATGCCCATAAAAATAGCGAAGCCCAACATCCAACTCACAGTACAGGGTCAACCAATAGAATGGGTTGACACCTATCAGTATCTAGGAATCATCCTGGACACACACATGAATTTTAATGCTGAGGTCTCATACTTGAGAGAGCGAACTGCGGCCCGGACGGCAATCCTCAGGTCGCTAACCTCCCTTTCTGGAGGAGCCAATCTGCAAGTCTCCCAATGAAAAAGGCTGCCTATGATCCGACAATCCTAAGGCGCATAATAGAAGAGCAAATGTATAGCATAGCAGTAGCAGGAGCCACCCACATCTTCACAGACGGATCGGTGGACACAGAAAATGAGAGTGCTGGCGCTGCTCTTTGCACGACCAGCGTTCAGGCATATTGGAGACTGGGAGGACTAGTATCATCAACCCAAACTGAGCTGTTCGCCATACAACAGGCATTCACATATGTGATTGCACGAAACACTAAAAATGCAATCATACACACAGACTCAAAAGCTGCACTTCAAATACTAGGACAAAAACAGTGGAAAGATAATGTGGAAATAATTACCACCATTTTGTATCAAGGAACAGTCGCTAAAGGCAAAGGACTCAACATAACCTTAAACTGGATCCCATCCCATATTGGAATCCCATTAAATGAAAAAGCTGATGAAATTGCTAAATTGGCAACTCGTCATCCAGTGATACATAAAACAATTCAACCCAGCCTAGAGAACATAAAAAACATCATCACCAAAAAAACTCTCACATCTCAACAAAGCCGACGTACACCAGAGAATAGCTGAAGGTTCGCCATCTGCAACATGGTATCTTCAGGCAACCAAATTAGAAAGGTTAAATATCCCAAAAGGAATCCACAGGGAAATAGCAGTTAGGTTATATAGACTACGTCTAGGTTACAGATGCAACTGGGAGATTGGTGAACCCGACAGAGAGAGTGCATCTTCTGCCAAACTGTCACAGAAAAGCCATTACTTCACTATCTTCTGGAATGTGAAGCAACCAATGACCTTAGAAGAGCTTTAAGAGTTCCTGAATCATGCAGTGGCCACCCTGAAGCCATCAACACAGCCACTCTCCTGGTCAACAAAGGTGTCCAGCAGCTGGACACCCTCATAAAGACTGTGAAGCAGTATCCTCCCCCGCGATAACAGCTTGATGGTTAAATGCAACCTCAGAACACTGGGAAAAAAAATTGTACCACTTACGGGCTATTCATGCCCGTGCCACCTCTTGGGTGGCTTAATCTTTATCAATCAATCAATCTGGTGCTTCAGAGCTCATTAACTGTTTAATAATTGGAAACAAAGCCGCCAAAGATTGCGAAAAGATGTACAGGTTCGTAAGTGTTTGCGTAAGTGCTTTCGTGAATCTGGCCCCTGGAGGTTAAGCAGGAGAGGGACAAGGTAAGACGATGGGAGAAGAAGAAGAGGGAAGAGGAAAATGATTTATAAGCGAGAAGCAAGAGGAGAAGTAGACTGTTTGAATTTAAATATATTTATTGCGCAGTAGAAACGACGTCAAGACACTTAACATTCAGTTGAATTATAGTTTGAGAGTTTGAGTTTGGTTTGAGAGTTGTTCTACTTCTCCAGCCCGGCCTGAGTCCAGGTCTGTCTGATAATAACTTGATAGATCAGTCTGTTGCTTGTAGCGGGCCGCATATCTATTATAATCCCTCTCATTTGGCGCTTCCTATGGGGGCTTTGCCCAATGGCCTCTTCAAAATACGCACTTTAGTTTAGGGAACATTTCTTACATTTATTTGGAGGCTATTGAAATAGTCATCAACCTCTGTGTGGTATACTGTTCCCTGATCGTGTCTGTTCCCGGTATATGTTCCGTATGGGTTTCCTGCCATGTCAATGTTGTTACTTAGATGAAGGAATTCTGGGGCTCACTTCCTGAACGTCTTACGTGCAGCGTTAATCTTTCCCGCAACCGCCGAGGTGATGGGTATGGGATCCATTACTGCTCACGGGAGGTGATGGGTATGGGATCCATTACTGCTCACGGGAGGTGATGGGTATGGGATCCATTACTGCTCACGGGAGGTGATGGGTATGGGATCCATTACTGCTCACGGGAGGTGATGGGTATGGGATCCATTACTGCTCACGGGAGGTGATGGGTATGGGATCCATTACTGCTCACGGGAGGTGATGGGTATGGGATCCATTACTGCTCACGGGAGGTGATGGGTATGGGATCCATTACTGCTCACGGGAGGTGATGGGTATGGGATCCATTACTGCTCACGGGAGGTGATGGGTATGGGATCCATTACTGCTCACGGGAGGTGATGGGTATGGGATCCATTACTGCTCACGGGATATCGGTATGGGGGTTTGAACCGACTTTACTACAGTTGGAGTTTTCTACCGACTGGTATAGGGTCCACTGCCGCTCACAGGATGGGTAGGGGGGTGCACCACTTCTCACAGGATGGGATGGGTAGGGGGGTGCACCACTGTTCACAGCATGGGTTGGGGGTGCACCACTGCTCACAGGATGGGATGGGTAGGGGGGTGCACCACTGCTCACAGGATGGGTAGGGGGATACACCACTGCTCACAGGAAGGGTAGCGTGTGCACCACTGCTCACATGATGGGTAGGGAGTGCACTACTGCTCACATGATGGGTAGGGGGTGCACCACTGCTCACAGGATGGGTAGGGGGTGCACCACTGCTCACAGGATGGGTAGGGGGGTGCACCACTGCTCACAGGATGGGTAGGGGGTCCACCACTGCTCACAGGATGGGTAGGGGGTCCACCACTGCTCACAGGATGGGTAGGGGGCGCACCACTGCTCACAGGATGGGGTTTAGAATGTATAATAAAGGAATTTAACGAAACTCATTTCAGTAACTACTTTTTATTATGCTTATTTAGGACCTGATGTTACAGAAACTTCCTGATACAGATTATATGGCACCTCTCCCGTCCTCCTTTCCGGAAAGTACATTAAAAATGCCTTCATACGGTCTTAATATTTTAGATATTTTAACTCTAGCTATTCCTACAGCTCTCTGTATTCCTTCTATTTCAGAAATTTTCCCCGGGCTTGAAAGGTGAGGTGATTATCGTGCAGTTATCAAGGCGGGGAAGTGCAAGTGATTTGAAAAGATGGATCATTCTTGTGGCTTTCTTGGATTTGAAGGTTTTCATAATCCAGCCAGCAATTTTCCTGACTGATGACACCTTCGTTGTTGCGGTCACTGAATTGCGTGATAATTTCTAGATTGTTTACGTGTGATTTTCATTTTATGTGACTAGATTGCGACGGGAATCTTATGTCCAGATAAATTAATTTTTCACGTCTATAGGTAAGTAGCTGGACTTTATTTCCCTTGATTGTCAGGTTGTTTTCCATGGCTTGTTGGAAAGCTTTATTAAGCTTTGTTGGTTTCCCCTCTTTCCTACTGAGGAAATATTCATGTTGACTGTTTGGTAGTGTCTGCAAAGGCTGACCGAAGCTGTGATGTTCATGTGTCTGATATAAGCTGCGAGGACCGTGTCTTGGGGGGCGGGGATTTTCACTCGGTGCAGATTTCATTATTAATTTATTCTTTACCGACTATTTTCTATTGTGACATTTTTGTCGGGTAACTGAATACCCATTACCTTACTTTACCTGTCGTTCCTCTTATACCTTATTTTCTGAACTCTTGTTTCATAGTCACGTTCATCAAATACCTTTTCAAAATCTAATGCCTTTTCAAAGTTTTTTGTATAACAGCAATAACAATTTTTTTTAATGATTCATTGTAATCTGCCATAATGGATGAGCGAGTGTGAAAGACAGGATTATCCTCTTCTATATTAGTGTTGACCTGGATTGTGTAATCACGTCCTGTTCCGGGATATTTATTGACTTTCCAAGAACAGGAGAGAAGCGTATGTGGAATGGTTTCCTTCCACCTGATGTTATAGGTGGAAGGATTACATTCCTTCCACCTGTTGGTTGTATTACACTCTGCGGGGAACCACGATAACAAGGCTTCCTGTACCCGGCAATAATGATAGCAACAATTCATTCAAACAGCTCTAAATATTCTTCAAACCAAATGGTACTGTAGAAGAGCAGTGATCGTTGCATAGGTTTGGTTTATTATTTAAGCTGGAATCTCAAGCTGCAGCTGCTTATACTTATCGACTCTTAACAGTGACTAAGAACGAAGGTGTGTGTGCACTGTGGCTCCTCATGCCCCACTTCCAGCTTTGTTATGCATGACGTTTTAAATACATGTTTTGCTTGTCTTAATTGTGTTAACTGCAAATTGTAAGTGGAATTCGATTCGACAATTTCTTTCAGAAATGCTTTCAGCACCCTTTTGCCGACCACTGCTGATGGGTGCGAAAATTTCCTGACATCTCTCCTATTTACCAACGTATTTAACTCCATTTTCCTACTTCCTTTAAATTTAAACAGGGCTGATATAGTTCACATTGCCTATTCCGTTCAATAATTTATATTCAATAATCACATCTGTTTCGCCTCTCCTTTAAGGTTATGAGGTTGAATTCATTAGACTATTCTCAGAGCTGAGCCTCCTTAACTCTCTGGTACTAATTTAGTTGTGGATCTCTGACAATTCTTAAGTTTCCTCTAGTGCTTCACGAGGTAAGAGTTACTCGGCGGCGCTGTATGCTGCTTGAACTACCTCACACAGGTAGTCTGTGTATGGACTTAAAAGCCTCCTTCTTTAGATATTTTATTGCTGTTCTCTTATGTTTGCTAACTCCCATGTACCGCTGATGCTCTCCTGGTCAAAGGAGGTTTTAGTGTTAATGATGGGCTTAAATCTACCCCCTCCAAGTCTTTTATTTTTCTCCTGTTGTTTCTAATAGAAGTCTTCTACATACGTTGCAGTATACTACATGTCACCTATATACATCTCCCATCTTTATTAGATTAAACTGATTTGGATTAAATTCCAGTTAGCAACTATCTATCGTATCTGGAAGTGTGCCGAGGTGTTCATACAGTACTCTGCAGTGCTGAGGAAACTCTACAGTACTCTACAGTACTGAGGAAACTCTACAGTTCTCTGTTCTTTCTCTCATTAACTTTGCATCATCTGTAAACACTGACACGTCCGAGCTCGCTCCTGGTGGATTGTTTACATAAATTAGAAGCAAGGGTCGCAAGACTGGGTCCTGGCGAAGCCCACTGTACAGACTCCTGGCTGATGCTTTCTCTTTCAGTATGGTACTTTGATTCCTGTCTGCTAGGCACTCTCTTACCTAGTGTGTTTTTCTCAGTCTGTTTCCCATTACATCTCCTTTTGGCTCCACGCTGTGTATTAATCTTTTTGTGAAGAACGGCATGAAAAACCTTACGGCAAAACAGGATTACAGAGCTCATTTCTTTGGGAAAGTAACACTCTTAGTTTGGCTGCTATCCCTTGGCACAAACTGATTTCGCAATGCAAGTTGGGCCTTCCTCCCTTATATACCACAAAAAGATGGCACCCCACGGGGGTGCCTGAGGCCTGAGAGGGAAGATGCCTGAGAGGGACGAGGAGTGAAGTGATGCAGCCATTACAGCTCTATATCTCACGGCATCACATCTTAATTCGCTGCATTTTGCAAGCTGTTCAACGCCCACATAACGCACCCAGCGTCACCACGATGCCATAAACGCCCTATACGCCCCCCAGGAAGCCATCGTCTCTGTCCCTCACCGCTAGGAGCGTGTTCTCAGTGGTCCAGATTTCTCGCACAGATGTTATGAATAACCGCGTTTATCCCAGTGTCCAGCGGGCCGATGCTGGCGATTAATAAGAGAAGCTGGTCTCTGCGGGCTGGGGAGATGAGGGACATGTTCCCCGCAGTCGAGGTCACGGGCGGTGAAGGGTCGCTTCAGGTACAATAATGTTCTTACCTGTTCTTACCTACCTTCTGCCCGTCTCACTGAGATTGAGACGGTCGATCTCCAGCACTTTGGTTCCGTCTTTTCAACCTTCAATGTGAGGCCTCTTCGTTGGTGTTCGGGCAGACTTGTACTATGGCTGTGATTGTGAAATGTTTAGATCAAAGAATTAACCTTCAGTTCTTAAGGATTAGGGTGATATGTTCTCTGTTTTGTCTATGTAAATAATTATCATGACAATCTTCAGTTCTTAATGCCACCCAAACGGGCACGATCAAATAAACATGTTCAGTGGCTAAAGGTGAATTATGGGGAATAACTTTAGTCATTCATTAGAGAGGGAGATGGGGCGGGGGGGGGGGGAGACTGCCCCAGGCACCGACGGATACTACTTCTAGTGTGTGTGTCTTTTTGCCCCAAAATGATTTTCTCAAGTGTTTAATATATATATATATATATATATATATATATATATATATATATATATATATATATTATATATATATATATATATATATATATATGCAACAATGATCACAAAACACTGATCCAAGTATGCAGAATAACCACATATGAAAAATAGAAAATGCTTAACGCGTTTTCGGCTAATTCGCCTTCATCAGAGCAAAGTAGAATCAATTCTACTCATTCATTCTAGAATCTCATTCTACTTTGCTCTGATGAAGGCGAATTAGCCGAAAACGCGTTAAGCATTTTCTATTTTTCATATGTGGTTATTCTGCATATATATATATATATTATATATATATATATATATATATATATATATATATATATATATATATATATATATATATATATATATATATATATATAATATATATATATATATATATATATTATATATATATATATATATATATATATATATATATATATATATATATATATATATATATATATATAAAGGTCGCTCTATTCTTAAGAATAGAGCGACCTACCATGAACACCCAAATCACGGAACTATTTACTCTACCCACCATGAGAGTAAGGACAAGACAAGAACATATCGATGCCAACACAGAAGACAATGTCCAACATAACAGGCCAATTACACTGGATTAATCTTTGTGTTTAGATAGGAGATGCCTCGTATGGCCAATAAGCCTTCTGCAGCCTCTATGTTTCACCTCACATTTATCCCTTATGTATCCCCCCATGTTTTTCACCTTCATTGTATTATCACCTGACCTAATGCGGGTATAAAATCACTAGTATTGTAAGATCTGTTCACTTGAGAATGAACCATGGAGGTTCGAAACGTCGTGCAAATTATACAAATAAGTGTAATACACTCTATAGTAAATCACTTCTTTTCTTCACCTTAAAAGTACGAAAATGAGTTTTGGTGAACTCCTATTTCAATTAAGCCCTGATGCTAAGAAAATAGTTAGAGGGATAGAAGCCCTAAACCAGAAAATAATAAATACAGAATATGCGGTTATATTCAATGAAACATGTTTGAAAGAAAACCTGCTGCCAGTATACACCAATATATATATATATATATATATATATATATATATATATATATATATATATATATATATATATATATATATATATATATATATATATATATATATTAGTATATTTTGGTAGCAGTCTTTCCTGTAGACATATATTATTAAATATGACCGAAAAAGTAGATTAATAATTCTAACACGAATTTTCTCAATCTTTCGTACATTCCTTTTCACTGTTGGTGGTAATTCAAAAATCAATCCTCCAAAATTCATTTTTATTTCTAGTCTGACGCGACACTTGAGCGCGTTTCGTAAAACTTATTACATTTTCAAAGACTTTAGTTTACATATACACAACTGAATAGAACTTACACATCTCCGATTTTTTTTATATCTACATTTGAGTGAGGTGGATGGGGTGAGGTGGTATTTAATAAGGTATTAATTTCATCAACACAAGACAGAACACGAAACAATGGGTATTGAATAGAAGTGATTGTAGAAAGCCTATTGGTCCATATTTCTTGATGCTTCTATATTGGAGCGGAGTCTTGAGGTGGGTAGAATATAGTTGTGCATTAATTGGCTGTTGATTGCTGGTGTTGACTTCTTGATGTGTAATGCCTCGCAAACGTCAAGCCGCCTGCTATCGCTGTATCTATCGATGATTTCTGTGTTGTTTACTAGGATTTCTCTTGGGATGGTATGGTTGTGGGAAGAGATTATATGTTCCTTAATGGAGCCCTGTTGCTTATGCATCGTTATACGCCTAGAAAGAGATGTTGTTGTCTTGCCTATATACTGGGTTTTTTGGAGCTTACAGTCCCCAAGTGGGAATATGCCAAGTCTGTGCCTTCAAATGCCCACTTGGGGACTGTAAGCTCCAAAAACCCAGTATATAGGCAAGACAACAACATCTCTTTCTAGGCGTTTAACGATGCATAAGCAACAGGGCTCCATTAAGGAACATATAATCTCTTCCCACAACCAAACCATCGCCAGAGAAATCCTAGTGAACAACAGAGAAATCATCGATAGATACAGCGATAGCAGGCTGCTTGACGTTTGCGAGGCATTACACATCAAGAAGTCAACACCAGCAATCAACAGCCAATTAATGCACAACTATATTCTACCCACCTCAAGACTCCGCTCCAATATAGAAGCATCAAGAAATATGGACCAATAGGCTTTCTACAATCACTTCTATTCAATACCCATTGTTTCGTGTTCTGTCTTGTGTTGATGAAATTAATACCTTATTAAATACCACCTCACTCAATGTAGATATAAAAAAATAGGAGATGTGTAAGTTCTACTCAGTTGTGTATATGTAAACTAAAGTCTTTGAAAATGTAATAGTTTTACGAAACGCGCTCAAATGTCGCGTCAGACTAGAAATAAAATGAATTTTTGAGAACTGATTTTTGAATTACCACCAACAGTGAAAAGAAATGTACGAAAGATTGAGAAATTCGTGTTAGAATTATTAATCTTACTTTTTCGGTCATATTTAATGACTGAATATATATATATATATATATATATATATATATATATATATATATATATATATATATATATATATATATATATATATATATATATATGTCGTACCTAGTAGCCAGAATGCACTTCTCGGCCTACTATGCAAGACTTGATTGCTAATAAGCCAAGTTTTCCTGAATTATATATTTTTTTTCTTTTTTTTCTTATGAATGATAAAGCTACCTATTTTATTATGTATGAGGTCAATTTTTTTTTTATTGGTGTCAAAATTAACGTAGATATATGACCGAACCTAACCAACCGTACCTAACCTAACCTATCTTAATAGGTTAGGTTAGGTTAGGTAGCCGAAAAGGTTAGGTTAGGTTAGGTAGGTTAGGTAGTCGAAAAACAATTCATGAAAACTTGGCTTATTAGGCAAATCAAGTCTTGCATAGTAGGCCGAGAAGTGCATTCTGGCTACTAGGTACGACATAATATATATATATATATATATATATATATATATATATATATATATATATATATATATATATATATAATAATAATAATAATAATAATCTCAAGAGTGTTAGCCTGTCCAAGGGTGGAGACTAGACACTTGGTGCTAGTCTTCCCCAACTTTGCAAGGGGAAATGGTCCAGAGTGCGGAACGGACATAGGGTGGTCGGTGGTTGCCAGAATTCAAGCCAGAACAGCGTGCCAGGGGTCACAGATACAGTGACAGGCTCATTGATCACTTTGTGGTACCTCAAGGCTGATCTGTCACTGTGTGTGGTGGCTCAAGGCTGATCTGTCACTGTGTGTGGTGGCTCAAGGCTGATCTGTCACTGTGTGTGGTGGCTCAAGGCTGATCTGTCACTGTGTGTGGTGGCCTCAAGGCTGATCTGTCACTGTGTGTGGTGGTTCAAGGCTGATCTGTTACTGTATGTGGTGGTTCAAGGCTGATCTGTCACTGTATGTGGTGGTTCAAGGCTGATCTGTTACTGTGTGTGGTGGTTCAAGGCTGATCTGTCACTGTGTGTGGTGGCTCAAGGCTGATCTGTTACTGTATGTGGTGGTTCAAGGCTGATCTGTTACTGTGTGTGGTGGTTCAAGGCTGATCTGTCACTGTGTGTGGTGGCTCAAGGCTGATCTGTTACTGTATGTGGTGGTTCAAGGCTGATCTGTCACTGTGTGTGGTGGCTCAAGGTTGATCTGTCACTGTGTGTGGTGGCTCAAGGTTGATCTGTCACTGTGTGTGGTGGCTCAAGGCTGATCTGTCACTGTGTGTGGTGGCTCAAGGCTGATCTGTCACTGTGTGTGGTGGCCTCAAGGCTGATCTGTCACTGTGTGTGGTGGCTCAACGCTGATCTGTCACTGTGTGGTGGCTCAAGGCTGATCTGTCACTGTGTGTGGTGGCTCAAGGCTGATCTGTCACTGTGTGTGGTGGCTCAAGGTTGATCTGTCACTGTGTGTGGTGGCTCAAGGCTGATCTGTCACTGTGTGTGGTGGCTCAAGGCTGATCTGTCACTGTGTGGTGGCTCAAGGCTGATCTGTCACTGTGTGTGGTGGCTCAAGGCTGATCTGTCACTGAGTGTGGTGGCTCAAGGCTGATCTGTCACTGTGTGGGGTGGCCTCAAGGCTGATCTGTCACTGTGTGTGGTGGTTCAAGGCTGATCTGTCAGTGTGTGTGGTGGTTCAAGGCTGATCTGTCACTGTGTGTGGTGGCCTCAAGGCTGATCTGTCACTGTGTGTGGTGGTTCAAGGCTGATCTGTCACTGTGTGTGGTGGTTCAAGGCTGATCTGTCACTGTGTGTGGTGGCTCAAGGCTGATCTGTCACTGTGTGTGGTGGTTCAAGGCTGATCTGTCACTGTGTGTGGTGGCCTCAAGGCTGATCTGTCACTGTGTGTGGTGGCTCAAGGCTGATCTGTCACTGTGTGTGGTGGCCTCAAGGCTGATCTGTCACTGTGTGTGGTGGTTCAAGGCTGATCTGTCACTGTGGTGGTGGCCTCAAGGCTGATCTGTCACTGTGTGTGGTGGTTCAAGGCTGATCTGTCACTGTGTGGTGGCTC
>NW_025569086.1:0-33288 GCF_020424385.1 Procambarus clarkii
ATATATATATATATATATATATATATATATATATATATATATACATATATGTCGTACCTAGTAGCCAGAACTCACTTCTCAGCCTACTATTCAAGGCCCGATTTGCCTAATAAGCCAAGTTTTCCTGAATTAATATATTTACTATAATTTTTTTCTTATGAAATGATAAAGCTACTCTTTTCACTATGTATGAGGTCATTTTTTTTTTATTGGAGTTAAAATTAACGTAGATATATGACCGAACCTAACCAACCCTACCTAACCTAACCTAACCTACATATATAGGTAAGGTTAGGTTAGGTAGCCAAAAAAAGCTAGGTTAGGTTAGGTTAGGTAGGTTAGGTAGACGAAAAAACATTAATTCATGAAAACTTGGCTTATTAGGCAAATCGGGCCTTGCATAGTAGGCTGAGAAGTGAGTTCTGGCTACTAGGTACGACATATATATACATATATATATATATATATATATATATATATATATATATATATATATATATATATATATATATATATATATATATATATATATATATATAAATATATATATGTATACTGTATATATATATATATATATATATATATATATATATATATATATATATATATATATATATATATATATATATATATATATATATATATATATATATATATATATATATATATATATATATATTTCTTAGTAGCCAGAATGCAGCACTCGGCCTACTATGCAAGGCCCAATTTGCCTAATAAGCCAAGTTTTCCTGACATTATATATTTTTCTATTTTTTTTTCTTATGAAATAATATAGCTATCCATTTCATTATGTATGAGTTAATTTGTATATATTTGACTTAAAACTAATGTAGATATATGACTGAACCTAACAAACCCTACCTAACCTAACCTAACCTATTTTAACCTAACCTAAACAAACTCAACTATGTCAATAATTTATGTTAAAGGGGCATTAGGTTCCAATTTGCCCAAAAATGCAATAAGTAAGTAAGTAATTATCAAAAGAAGGCACCAAACCGGGAAGGCTATGTAGCACCATCAAATATGCAAAATAATCAGAGGGCGCTAAATATCACCAAGGATGCCAATACGAGAACAAAAACGCATAAGGCGAACGATATCAAAAGTATCCGAGTCACCAAGAATTCTATCGAGAGACACGCGACCGCGAGGGGCGGTCGGAAAGCAAGACACACGCTCGTCCTGGAAGTCAGGACATTCAAGAAGGACATGCACGACCGTAAGAGGGACAATGCAACTAGGACAATAAGGAGCAGGGCGGCGCTCCATCAAGTGACCATGGGTTAAGCGAGTAAGGCCAATACGCAACCTCGCCAGAGCTGTTTCCCACCGCCGGTTACGGTGGAAGGAGGACGGCCACGAGGAAACACAACATTTAAGAGTACGTAGCTTGTTACCAGTAACAGACAACCAAGAAGCCTGCCAATGGGTAAGGACTGAGGAATGGATAACCGGGTAAAAGTCGGAATACGGAATGCCTTTACGAGAGATGGGACAAGAGCGGACAGCTTCCTTGGCGGCAGCATCCGCACGCTCATTTAAAGACACACCAATATGGCTGGGAACCCAACAAAACTCAACCGACTTAAATTTACTGTGAACAAGAAACAGCCAATGATGGATCTCGACAACTACTGGATGAACCGGATTAAAGGACCCAAGAGCCATGAGGGCACTACGAGAGTCAACAACAACTACAAAGGAAGACTGACAACGAGAAAGCAGGAGACGAAGAGCATTGAGAATAGCATAAAGTTCCGCTGTAAAGATGCTAGTCTTCGGAGGTAAGCGACACATATAAGTGCGATCAGGAAAAACAACAGAGTAGCCAACACCGTCCGCTGACTTAGACCCATCGGTGAAGACAGAAACGGAGCGGGAGTGAGAAGAAAAGTGCTCGAGGAAAAGGCGTTTTAGAACCGTAGGAGGGGTAAAAGCTTTAGTGATACGGGTCAAGGATGTACAAAACCGCGGAAGAGGGACCCTCCATGGGGGCAAAGAAGGAACAACACGAGGAGAAACATCAAAAATACGAACGGAAAGAGAATCCTGTAGGCGAGATAACCGGACAGAAAGAGGGAGGTGGTGAAGAGGAACAGGAACCGCAGGAGTGGTAAAAGTTAAAGCACGACAGAGGCGAGAGGAAGGATGTTGCAAGGACCGCGCAAGATAGCGAAGACAGTAGCGATCACGGCGGTCCTGGAGAGACAGGAAGCCATTGTCAACATACAAGCTAAGGATGGGAGTCGAACGAAAGGCACCAGAACTGAGGCGCAACCCAGTATGGTGCAAAGCATCAAGACGGCGAAGAGTAGAAGGAGAAGCAGATGAGTAAGCAGGGCAACCATAATCGAGCTTAGACAGGACGAGAGAGGAATGTAAAGCAAGGAGAGTGCGCCTATCTGCCCCCCAAGAAGTATGGGACAAGACCCGAAGGAGGGTAAGGGCCTTAGAGCACTCAACACGGAGGTAAGAGATATGGGGAGACCAAGACAAACGAGTGTCAAGGAACAACCCCAAAAGCTTCGCAGAATCTTTGTATTCAAGGGGATGACCATAAAGTGACAAAGAGGGACGAAGAATAACCCGTTTCCACGTAAAAGTCATGGCACAAGTCTTAGAAGTAGAGAACTTGAAGCCATGATCTGTGGCCCAAGACGACACGGCATCAATTGCAAGTTGAAGCCGGCGTTGAAGGAGAGGCGAATCATCACCCTGACAACAAAGGGTAAGATCATCGACATAGAGAGCGGAGAAGACACCAGAAGGAAGAGAGGAAAGAAGACCATTGAGGGCAACCAGAAAAAGAGTAGTGCTCAGAACACTACCCTGGGGCACACCTTCGTATTGCTGAAAAGAGGGAGAGAGAGCGGTACCAAGGCGCACCCGAAAGGAACGACGAGAGAGGAAGCTGCGGAGAAAGAGAGGGAGATGACCACGAAGGAAAAAAGAATGAAGTTGAGATAGAATATGATAACGCCAAGTGGTGTCGTAAGCCTTTTCCAGGTCAAAAAGGACGGCAACAACGGAGGTCTTCGCAGCAAAAGCAGTACGAATATAGAACTCCAAGTTCACCAGGACATCTGTCGTGCTGCGGCACTTGCGGAAACCAAATTGAGAAGGGGAGAGGAGGTGATGGTGTTCCAGGAACCACATCAGACGAACGTTAACTATACGTTCAAAGAGTTTGCAGACACAACTTGTGAGAGCAATAGGGCGAAAGTCCTTAGGGGAAGTACCCAGAGACCCCGGTTTGCGAACAGGGAGGACAACGGCATCGAGCCAGTCTTCAGGGACTGACGACGACTCCCAGATCCGATTATACAGACTCAGTAAATACTGAGACGTGCTCGGAGGGAGATGGCGAAGCTTCTCATAATGAATACCATCAGAGCCCGCCGCTGTAGAACCGCAGAGGGCCAGGGCAGAGCGAAGTTCAGAGAGAGAGAAGGGATCATTATAGGGAAGCTGAAGATGAGTGCAGAAATCTAAAGGACGAGACTCAAGGACAGGTTTACGAAGAAGGAAAGATTGGGGAAGATGAAGACCAGAGCTAACAGAAGAAAAGTGGGAACCCAGTTCGGAAGCGACCTGCAACGGGTCCGCCACAAGAGTATCATGGAGGTGAAGGACCGGTGAAACATCGGGAACGAACTTACCCGCTATCTTGCGGATACGCTTCCAGATCTGGGCCAGAGGGGTTTCGGACGTAATTGTTCAGACATAAGATGCCCAACATTCACGTTTAGCCGTACGGATGGCCCTATGGGTCACCGCACTCGCTTTCCGAAAGAAAAGAAAAGAATCGGTCGTCTGCCTACGGCGGTGCCTCTTCCAGGCTGCACGCTTACAGCGGACAGCCCGAGCACAGTCCGCATTCCACCACGGAACGCACTTCCGTGGACCCCGAGAGGAAGAGCGAGGAATAGAGCGGAGGGCAGCGTTGAAGACAGTGTCATGAAAAAGGAGGAGAGCGCGAGAGAGAGGCAGAAGGGAGAGGTCAGAGAGAGCAGCACTGAGGGTAAATAGGGTCCAGTCTGCCTTAGCAAACTGCCACCTAGGGAAAGAGAGGGAAGGGCGAAAAGAGAAAAAGGAAACAAGGATGGGGAAATGATCAAAGAGTTGAAGACAGTGTCATGAAAAAGGAGGAGAGCGCGAGAGAGAGGCAGAAGGGAGAGGTCAGAGAGAGCAGCACTGAGGGTAAATAGGGTCCAGTCTGCCTTAGCAAACTGCCACCTAGGGAAAGAGAGGGAAGGGCGAAAAGAGAAAAAGGAAACAAGGATGGGGAAATGATCACTTCCATGGAGGTCATCAAGAACCTGCCACGTGAAATCTAAGTAAAGAGAAGAAGAGCAGAGAGAAAGATCAAGACAAGAAAGGGTGCGAGTCCGAGAGTCCAAATGAGTGGGCTCACCAGAATTCAGAAGAGACAGGGAAGAAGAGAGGAGAACGGTTCAAGGAGGCGACCCCGGGTATTCGTCAGAACGTCACCCCAAAGAGAATGACGACAATTGAAGTCACCCAGCAGGAGCACAGGCTCCGGCAAGGAGTCTAGGAGGTGTCTCAAATCAGGAAGAGAAAGCGGGACACTCGGGGGGAGATAAATGGAACAAACTGTGTACCATTTCCCCACAAAGATACGAGCAGCAGAACAATGGAGAGGCGAAGGAAAAAGTAAAGGAACAAAGGGAACATCAGCACGAATCAAGAGAGCAGAAGAATTAGAAGCCCCAGCAACAGCTGGGGGGGGGGGGAGAAAGGAATAGCCATGAAAACGACCAGGACGAGCACCAAGCATCGGCTCCTGGAGACAGACACAAAGGGGCGAAAACCACGAAATCAGAAGTTGGAGTTCGAGGAAATTGGCGTAATAACCTCGAACGTTCCATTGAAGAATGGACAACGACGAGAAGAGAAAAGACAAAAACAGAGAACAAGGAAGAAACAAAGGCAAAAGAGCAATAGAGCACGTTAAAGAATATCAGGGTCGGGATCAGGGTCAGCAAAGTTAGGGTTAGGGGGCATGGGTAAACTGAGCAGAGACGGAGGGAAGGAAACGGGAGAACAGATCAGAGGTGGGCGGGCGGGGTCCGGAGAAGGAGGAGGTGGAGGAGGAAGAGGAGGAGACAACGGAGAGGAGCAGTCAAGGACAGCAGCAGGAAGAGGAGGGGTGGAAAGAGGGGAGCGTACCTCAGCAAGGGCAGCAACTGAGAGGGAAGTGGGGGGGCTAAAGAAACCTCCATAGCAGGAACAGGGGGCGCAACCACCGAAATGGGAGGGGAAGGAGCGAGAGAGGCAGAAGTAGGGGCCGAGGAAGAAAGCGAAACCTTCTTACCCGCCGGGGAGGAGGAAGGAGAGGAGCCAGGTTTACGCTTCTGACGTAAAGAGACAGCTGTTCCAGCAACCACGTACTGGGCAACGGATTCTAGCGTCTCAACAGGAGAAGCTGAACGAGAGCACACATGACGGCCGTTTGGAGAGCGATGGACATCAGCCCGCACCGACAGGCGGCGGGGAGAGTCAAGAGACGGAGGGGAAGGATGGGAAGGAGGAACGGAGGGAGATGAGGAAGAAGACACAGGAGACACGACAGACCGGGTAGAAGGAAGGGGAACCCCAGACAGAGGACCAGGAGGAGGATCCTTCGGGAGAGAACCCAAAGGAACAGAGGAGGGGGCAGTGGGCGCATCAGGGTCCAAGGCCCGGAAACGGTTGTGAGTCTGAGGAAGGCGGGATGGACGAGGAGAGGAAGAGCCCGACACGCGAGCATAAGAGATATTAGCATAAGACGGGAGCCGGCGAACCTGGCGTCTCGCCTCAGGAAAAGATAAACGCTCCCGGTGCTTCAAGTTGAGGACGGCTGCCTCAAGCTTGTAATGGACACACGCACGGGAGAAGGCAGGATGGGCCTCACCGCAGTTGAGGCAACGAGCCTGGGGAGAAGTGCACTCCAACTTAGAGTGACCTTCGCCACCACACAAAGGACAGAGAGAGACAGTCCCGGAGCAGCGGAGGGCACCATGCCCAAACCTCCAGCACTTGTTGCAGAGCCGAGGAGAAGGAATGTACTCCTGGACAGAGCACCTGGCACCAGCAAGAATGACAGAGGGTGGAAGGGTCCTACCATCAAAGGTAATCTTCACAACCCGGAGGGGTTGACGGCGACTACCACGAGGGGGACGAGTAAACGTGTCCACCTGGAGAATAGAATGGCCCTGGGCAGCAAGGATATGTCGAATATCGTCGTGGCAGTCGCGCAGGTCCCGAACACCGGTCGCAACATGGGGCGGGAGCAAAATAGTGCCAACACTGGCATTCAACTGAGCGTTCTTCGAGACCCGAACAGGGGTCTCGCCAAAGCAGGATAAGGCAGCCAAGCGGGAAGCAGCATCCTGAGAAGGAGCAGCAACGACACGTGTACCGAGACGAGTGGGGTTGAAAGTAATGAAAGTAATAAGAAAGTAATGAAAACTAGCAGTCTCCGTGGTGTAGTGGTAAGACACTCGCCTGGCGTTCCGCGAGCGCTATGTCATGGGTTCGTATCCTGGCCGGGGAGGATTTACTGGGCGCAATTCCTTAACTGTAGCCTCTGTTTAACGCAACAGTAAAATGTGTACTTGGATGAAAAAACGATTCTTCGCGGCAGGGGATCGTATTCCAGGGACCATAGGATTAAGGACTTGCCCGAAACGCTACGCGTACTAGTGGCTGTACAAGAATGTAACAACTCTTGTATATATCTCAAAAAAAAAAAAAAAAAAAAAAATGGAGGCATCCACGGAATCAACGAGATGTCGATGGAGGGAGAAATCGTCAGGAGGCGCAGAATCAAGAGGGAGGAGATCAAAATATTTGGCCCACAAAGCGGGACCAAACAAGGCTTGATAGGTAGCAGAACTGGAAGGAATCGAGCGAGGGCGGCCGTGACGAGGACGGCGGTGAGAACCCCCAGAGAGAGAGGGGTTAAAAGGCGCAGTAGTTACAACTAGAGAAGGAGCCACGCCAGGGGACGAGGTAGTCACCACCGGGGGCTTGGGGCTCGACCCAACCACAGAGGAGGGAGGGGAGCCAGGGGAAAGAGTCAGAGAGGCCAAAGGAGGAGCAAGGTCGGGGCCCAATGCAGCGGAGGCTACAGAGCCCGGTATTCCAATACGGACCGACTCGGGGGCTTGGTCGCCCACCCCACGAGCCTGAGAAGGTAAACCAGAAGCAGCCGAAACAGGGGTTATCATCATTACGAAAAGAAGAATTCATTCACGAATCTGCCCCCAGACCCACCATGGAGCCACAATTAGAGGCAGGACACCCAACAAGAAGCTATCACCGATCTTGCTGGGGCCCCCTAGGGGTGCGTTGTGAGTATACGCCCCACAAACGCCACCTTAAGAAAGCGACAGTCCGTCGAGATCGGGTTCAGTGACGAAAGGGGGATTGACAATAAAAGGTTCCCCTTGCTCTCGAGGTCGGGTACTACAGTTCTACGGGTGCAAGAGTATGCCTCCTCAAGCACCCGGGCGTCAAAATAGAAGAAGTCCAAGGGAAGAACCAGAACGAGCAAAAGGTCGGCAGGAAACGGCAAGCAGATAGGAGAAGAGGGGGGAGAAAAACGAAACAGAAGGAAAAGGAAAAGATGCCCAGCAGAATTGGAGAGGACGGCAGCAGGAGCACAAGGCTAGAAAAGGACAGAGGACTGTCCCAAGGAGCATCACACTCCGGCAGCTGCCCACTAAGCCCCCACACGGCGACAACGAGCTGAGCGGGGAGGGGGAAAAATGCAATAAATGAAAACTCGTTCGATTTCAATCAAACTTTTTTGACAAGTTCTATATGAAAAGTGTTTCATCTGGCCCAAGTTTCAGCATCGTAGCATAAATAGGAAGGGTGAAAAAAAATATTGAAGTAGTTGTGAAAATTATGCAAAAATGGTCAAAATCGATTATCAATCAAAAGTGTCAACTGAAATCATAACTACGACTCATTGCTATCACAATAGCATATATTAAACAAATATTATAATTAGTTTAATTGGAAAAATTTTTTAAGAAAAAAAAAGTTTTTTTTTTCTTTTTTTTTAAATATTTTTTTTTCATTTTTTTTTTTTTTTGGCGATTTGCATCAAACTTACACACCTGACTGTACGTAAGCCTATCTGTAAGGATGCTAATTTTGGAGAAAATTGGTTGATGTCAACCTCAGCCACAGATTTTAGAACCTTAGACTTTATTCATTTCTGTTTTTTCTTCAATTGACATAAACGTTTACAAAACTGATTCCTTTTTTATTCAATTTACATGAAACTTACACAGTATGTGTGGAGGGCATGTCTCTACATTGGGGGGCTTTCATTTTTCTCTAAGTTCATTTATTGATTTTATAATAGCAACAAACATGCCATATTTGCAAACAAAATTTGGGGAACGTTGAACATTTGTATTAGGAAAACTAAAGATGTTTTGGAAATTCTAAAGCCCCAAATCCTTTATTATATGCTAATGTGTCAGAAAAGTGTCACAGAATAATTATATCTGAAACGTGTGTTCTGAAGCGTGGACTTGAAAATGTGTAAAAAACGTTGAAAAAAAAACTCCATTTCTATTTACGCTGCAGTACTGAAACTTGGGACAATTTAAGCACTTTTTCATATACAACTAGAAAATTAATATTGGTTGACATTGAACAACTTTCACTATAATACTCAGACGCCCCCTTGATATAATATAATAATATCAATTCAAATAAACAAACTGCAAACAATTTATTGAAAATAAAGAAATCACTTGGTTTATTAGGCAAATCGAGCCTTGCATAGTAGGCTGAGAAGTGCGTTCTGGCTACTAGGTACGACATATTATATATATATATATATATATATGTCGTACCTAGTAGCCAGAATGCACTTCTCGGCCTACTATGCAAGGCCCGATATGCCTAATAAGCCAAGTTTTCCTGAATTAATATATTTTCTCTAATTTTTTTCTTATGAAATGATAAAGCCACCGATTTCATTATGTATGAGGTCAATTTTTTTTATTGGAGTTAAAATTAACGTAGATATATGACCGAACCTAACCAACCCTACCTAACCTAACCTAACCTATCTCTATAGGTTAGGTTAGGTAGCCGAAAAAGTTAGGTTAGGTTAGGTTAGGTAGGTTAGGTAGTCAAAAAACAACTAATTCATGAAAACTTGGCTTATTAGGCAAATCGGGCCTTGCATTTAACGAGGCATTTTTGGAGATCTGAACCGGGGTTTCCCAATGCAGGACAACGAGGCTAAGCAGACAGCTGCTTCCCGAGAAGGCGCTGCAAAGAAACATGTATCAGTAGGCGAGGGGATAAAAATTACATAGGTATCCACCAAATCAACTAGGTGTTTATGGATGAATAAATCATCAGGACGAGTAGAATCAACATGACTAAGATCAAAATACTTAGTCTATGTAGCAGAACCAAATAAAGCTTGGAACGTTTTAGAACTGGAAGGAATCGTGTAAGTGTGACTGCAGAGGTAACAGCACCGAGCACCCCCAGTAAGAGGGGGGGGGGGACAAAGAGGCCCAGTTGTTACAAGGAGAGATGGAGCCACTCCATGTGATGAGGTGGTCATCATTGGAAGCTTGGGGCTCAACCCTGCCACAGAGGTGGGAGGGGGAGCAGATAGGGGTAGTTGGGACCTGGTGGACCAAGCACTCACAAGTCAGGTAGTAGAAGAGCTCCCAGAACCCCATCAAGCAGGGAGAGTCAGGAGCTGCCTGATCTGGGACCAATGTAGTGTGGGCTACAGAGCCCAGCTTTCCATCACAGTCCGACTTGGGGGGCCTGGTCTCCCACCCCTAACGTCTTAGAAGTTAAAAAGAGGGTCAGATATCAGCATGTAAATGAATGAGTAAACATTTCATCAACAAACAAGGCCCCATACCCACCATGGAGCCACAATTAGAGGATAGGACAACCAACAAGACAAAGGCTCCCCCCCCCAGGGGTGCACTGTAGATATACGCCCTACAATCGCAACCATAGGAATCATCAGTCCGTCAAGATATAATGGAAGCTCAGCACGATATAATTAGGCTCAGCAATGAAGGAAAAGATTGACAATAAAGGTGTCCTCTTGCTCGACAATGCCGAGTACCACAGTTTTACGGGTGAGAGGGTGTGCCTCCCCAAAAACCCGGTGTCTAAACAGAAGAAAACATCTGAAAGAATAATCAAGAATTGCAAAACGTCACAAGGAAATAGCAATTAAACAGGAGAATTGGGAAGGAAAAATTAAACTTAATAGGAAAAAGTATTCAGCACAATTAGCGAAGATGGCAGCAAGAGCATTAGGCTTCAAAAGGACAAAGGACACTGTCCCATGGAGCATCACACTCTAGCATCCGCCAACCAAGCCCCCTCATGATGGCAATGGGCTGGAAAGGGAGGGGGAGATGAGAAAGACGAGAGGGTGAAGAATACTGCCCAGTGTAACACCAGTGTTAATAGGTAGAGTGGGTGAAATGGAATCATTCACAAAGACATACTGGAGCCTGTCACTAAGGTAAGACTCTAGGTATTGGAGGGATTAACCTCTTACTCCGTAATGTTGTAATTTAAGAAAGTTAATGTGTTAACAGTGTAAAAAAGTCTTATTGTAGGTCAACAAATAAATGAACAAGGGTACTCATTTCTTCCAAGAGCTGCATATATAAAGTTAATCATACTAATTGGTGCATGATTGGTCCTTTTTTGGGCCTGAAACAATTATGGCAAGAACTAAGTAAATTTTGTTTTGCTAAATAGGATTAAGGCTGCTTGTAGATTAACTCTTTAAAATATTTTAGACAAAATCTGCAGAGTTGATATTGGTCTATAATTGTTGACTTCAGTGAGATTGACACTTTAATGGACTAAGGTTACTCTTGCTTTTTTTCCCCTTAGAATATCAGGAAAGGTTTGGAGTTCAAATGATTTGTTGTAGAGCAATGAAATGGCTGGAGCTAAAAATCTAGAGGTTTCTTTGAAAATTAGGGTTGGTATGTGAACATATGGTATCTGTGCATGGGGTTCATTCATCCACTGCAAATTACCTGATGCTCATCACCCCCCAATAAAAATCTGCTATCAGAACAATAAAACTGTCTTCAAACAACACACAGCCTCTCTGTTTAAATCCCTGAACATGCTAAATATACACTCGCTCTACACATTCTCTTGTGCTATTTACATGTACAAAACCTTGTTCCTAAATGCTAATCCTGATCTGAAACTCTCAATTGATAGATGTAATAGAACCCACGAGCACCACAACATAAATAAATATCTGTTTGATATAAATTGACAGTCATGCTAATATAATTGCCAGTAAGGTTTATGTAATTCACAATCATCTTAATTAATATAATTGCCAGTTTGGATAATATAATTGACAGAGGATTATACGAATCAGGATAATATTATTGCTAATCAAACTAATATAACTTTGAATCAGGCTTTTTCACCCACAGGGGTTATTGATCGATGGAACTGACTACCCGCCAACGCCATTACTGCCAAAATGTGCTGAATTTCAAAATATACCTGGAAAAAATCAAGCAAAATGGGGGGGGGGGGGGGGAAGGGAACCTTCAACACGCTGCCAGCTTCCCGTTTTTATCGAGGCCACTAGGGTTAGTGGTCCTCAGGTAAATCGGGTAAAATATTATTCCAAGACAATTACAGCATAACTGATAAAGTTAGGCTAGAGTAATATAAATTTCTGGTAAATTTAGAGTGATGTAAATTTCTAGAGTAATATAAATTTAAATTTCATATTAACTTGACTGACAGTTATAAATGCAGATCTGCCTTCAATAAACACTTCGGTGAAATATTTATAATCAAGAGTATTATTCATAAATATGCCTAAACAAAAAATATAAAATAGACATCAGTTTGCATATGAATCTGATGAGAAAATTCCTTTATTAACCTACATTTCCCTATCCCACAGACTCAGACACATATTAACACATATCTCTCAGGCAGCTATCCAAACTCTCTTCTCCTTTCACCAATCAGCCCGGCAGATGTTGTGTCCATCATACATTCTCTAAAAACCAAGGCAGGGAACACCAGTGAAATTCCGTCCATTGTGTACAAGAGAGCCTCCCATGCCCTTGCCCCACCCATAGCACAACTGTTCAACAAATCTATAGAGTATCACACCTTCCCTGATATCCTCAAAAAAGCAAGAGTAACGCCAGTCCATAAAGGAGGCAATCCGGCGGACATAAACAATTATAGACCAATATCAAATCTACCCATTCTATCAAAAATATTTGAAAAAATTATTTACAAACAGCTCTATTCCTACCTCGTAAAATTCGACATACTCAGCCCCTGCCAGTTTGGCTTCCGGTCCCAAAAGAGTACCAATGATGCAATCATTAGTCTCCTTGACATTATCTACTCAGCCCTTGACAAAAATGAGTTTCCGATTGGACTCTTCATTGACCTAAGAAAAGCCTTTGATACTGTTAATCACAACTACCTCTTACTTAAACTCCAGCATTATGGAATCCGAGGCCTTGCCCTTGACTACATCCGATCCTATCTTAGTGACAGACACCAATATGTAACCATCAATGATACAACTTCTTCCACTCTACCAATTACCGTTGGAGTGCCACAGGGCAGCATCTTAGGACCTCTTCTATTTCTTATATATATAAACGATCTGCCTAATGTCTCTAATATTCTCAAACCTATATTGTTTGCTGACGATACTACCCTTATCTACTCAAACCTCAACCCACATACACTAAATAATGTTGTGAATAATGAATTAAAAAAAGTCCACTTATGGATGTCAACGAACAAACTAACGTTAAACATCGAAAAGACTTACTACATCTTATTTGGAAGCAAATCATCAAATGCAATTCAGCTACAGATAGACAACATTAACATCAGTAATAAAAATGATGGCAAGTTTCTTGGCCTATTCCTAGACAAGAGACTCAACTTCAGCACCCACATTCAACACATAACTAAGAAAGTCTCTAAGACAGTTGGTATACTCTCCAAAATCAGATATTATGTTCCTAACTCTGCTCTCCTCTCACTATATTATGCACTAATCTACCCCTATCTTAATTATGGTATCTGTGCATGGGGGTCTACCACTGCAAACCACCTTAAGCCCATCATCACACAGCAAAAATCTGCTATCAGAATAATAACTAACTCTGCTTTCAGACAACACTCAGCTCCCTTGTTTAAATCTCTAAACTTGCGAAATATTAACTCCCTCCACACATTCTCTTGTGTCAACTACATTTACAAAACCCTGTTCTTAAATGCAAACCATGCTCTGAAACTCTCCCTGGACAGATGTAATAGGACCCATTATCACCACACCAGAAATAAATATCTCTTTGATATCCCCAGGGTCAAACTTAATCTGTGTAAACACTCTATGCAAATTAAGGGACCTAGTCTATGGAACTCACTCCCTAGTGAATTGAAAAACTGTAAAACTTTTGCCTTATTTAAAAGCAAAACCAAAAAGTACCTAACTTCATCTATTTAGTTTCCTACACTGAGCTTTAAATTTGCTCTGTACCTAGTTGGTACCCAATCTCCTAATTTTTATGTAATATCAAACAACCTTATCTTTGTGTTCATTGCTGTCTTCTTTTATGTGCTAGCCATATGCTGTATTGTGACTACCAATTTTTGTCAACTACCATTCAAGCTGTCATTGCAATCAATCTTATATTGTTTCTGCTGTATTGTGCCTACCAATTTGTTGTCAACTACCATTTTAAGCTGTCATTGCAATCAATCATAGCTACCTATGTGCTTTAATATATTATACTGTACCTATAATTTTCTCTCATCTTTTTTTTTTCATTCCATGTAATCTGTTATCATTTTTTTGTCTATAAATTTTGCAAGTATTTTCCTCCTTAAAATTTTCTTAGATTAAGGACCTGCCCGAAACGCTGCGCGTGCTAGTGGCTTTACAAGACTGTAATTACCATAATTGTATCCTCACATTCCTTATGTACATTCTTGTATATGCATAAATAAATAAATAAATAAATAAATCGCCTATTCTCTATTTGATATTGCCGCTTGTAGAACTAGAAGCTGTTGCCTCTTGTGTGCGTTGCACAAGGGGATTAATATCTGGATTAATATCTTTCAATATTTCCAGTATTTTTTAAGGTATCGCTTAAATACCGAAGATACTGCTATTGGACACCGCTTAATTGACAATGTCTCAACAACGCAGGCTGAAGATGTGCGTGGCTCCTGCTACTGCAATGATGCTCATTTGCTTTTCAATGATGCGCCTTAGTTGCCCCCTCTCTAACTTACCGTTCTAAATACCCCTTCTCCATCTCTCGCAAACATTCCCCCCTCATACATCTCCCCCCTTTCCTCCTGTCCCCCTGTCCATCTTTGTCCCCCCTGTCCCTCACTTTGTCCCCTTGCCCACATTTTCTGTCCTCTGTCCCCGATCCCTTTCCCCCTGTCCCCTTGTCCCCCCTTTCCATCTCTCTGTCCCCCTGTCCCTCTCTATCCCATTGTCCCTCTCTCTGTCCCCCTGTCTCTCTCTGTCCCCCTGTTCCTCTCTGTCCTCCTGTTCCTCTCTCTGTCCCCCCTGTCACTCTGTCCCCATGTTCCTCTATGTCCCCCTGTCCATCTCTGTCCCCCTGTCCCCCTGTCCTTCTCTCTGTCCCCTGTACCTCTCTGTCCCCCTGCCCACTCTTTCTGTCCGCTGTCCTTCATCTGTCCCCCTCCCTTTCCTCCAGTCCCCTTGTCCCTGTCTCTGTTCCCCTGTCCCTATCTCTGGCCCCTGTCCCCCTGTCCGCCCTTTCTGCCCCCTGTTCCTGTCCCTCTGTCCCTGCCCTTCTCTGTCTGTCCCTGTCCCCCTGCCCACTCTTTCTATCCCCTGTCTTTCCTCTGTCCCCTCTCTCTTGGTCTCCTGCCCCCCTCTCCTCCCTCTGTCCCTGTCCCTGTCTCCCTCCCTGTCCCACTGCCCCCCCCTCTGTTCCCCGTCCCTCCTCTGGCCCTGTCCGTCTGCTCCTGTCCCTGTCCCCCTCTGTCTCTGCCTCTCCTCGTTTCTGCCATTCTCTGTGTCAGCCTATCTCTCTGTCTCTTTCCTCGCTCTATCTCTGTTATTCTCTCACTGACTTTGCATATCTTTATCTATCCGTCTCTGTGTCTAACATTCTCTCCCTGACTCTGTCTATATCTATTTCTCTGTCTCGGTCTTCATATCTTTCTCTCTCTCTCTCCTTCTCTCTCTCTCCCTCTCTCTCTCTCTCTCTCTCTCTCTCTCCTTACATACATACATACATACATACATACATACATACATACATACATACATACATACATACATACATACATACATACATACATACATTTATTTAACACATGTGGTACACGCACAAGGGGACACAGGTGGAAGCTGAGTACCCAAATGAGCCACAGAGAGATTATAGAAAGAACTTTTCAGTGTCAGAGTAGTTAATAAATGGAATGCATTAGGCAGTAATGTGGTGGAGGCTGACTCCATACACAGTTTCAAATGTAGATATGACAGAGCCCAGTAGGCTCAGGAATCTGTACATCAGTTGATTGACGGTTGAGAGGCGGGACCAAAGAGCCAGAGCTCAACCCCTGCAAACACAACTAGGTGAGTACATACATACATACATAAGATATAAAACAGTGGAGGATTCCCAGGTAGAACAATCAACCACAATGCCCATTACCCCTTTACCCTGTTGTCCTTAACTACACAACTATACAAGAGTCATTAACACGTGTAATGGCTGATCCCCCATAACGATAGCATGAAGACCAATTGCCTGACCCGCAGTTCGTCTTGCTCCTCAAATAATTTTCGGGTTAACATGAAAACGTCTCTCGAGTTTATCTCTCTAATGTTGTTTTCCCCATCTTTCATTTTATCAGCTTAGTTCCTTTATTATGCCCCAATTACTCATCTATTGAGCGGTAGTTAAACTGAACCCAAATTTAAAAAAAGTTCCTTTTGCTAAGCAAGCTACAGTCGTGATAAAGTCAGATATATTGTTTGTTAACACATTTCTCAACAATGAACAGTCAGTTTTATCAAGCTAACATATCCTAACACAACGAGTGAGAGTATTAACTGGTCTAATTATTTTATTAGACCAGTATATATTATTAGATTATACTGGTATAATTATATATATATATATATATATATATATATATATATATATATATATATATATATATATATATATATATATATATATATATATATATATATATATATATAGATATACATGTATTTATATATATATACATGTATTTATGAGTGTGTGTACATGTGTATACAACATTAATAATTTTGCAACTAGCGTCAAACATTGTTATTTGCTCAGTTCCTGAACCGATTATGTGCCTCTGTAATCCTTTACACCACCGCCCACGGGATGGGTATGGGGTGCATAATAAAGAAAGAAATAGAAGAAATTGAAATTGCATAATACGGTTATTGACATTCAATAATAGTAAGATAAAGCAATGAGGACCAAATGGGAGACCATTGATCAGATGAATATCACAGACTCAAGGGTAGCCTTCTCTTCTTGTATATAAATGAAAAAAATAAATTCGTTTGTTTAATTCTAATGCTTGTAGGCGAGAACAGTTGTGAACGCCAGCTAGCGCACAAGTATATGAGCGCCCAAAATACTTGTACACAAAAGACATGTGCAGACAGGCGTGTGGCTTCTGACTTCTTTTTTATTGATTAATATTAAATATTAGGCGCTTACCTATAATAGTTATCATTTTATACAAGTATAACTCTCACATAATAAATATAAAAGGAGTTTATCCAAAAACTGACAGAAGTGTTGTGTTTTGTGCGTTGTAACGTGTTTGTGGGCATTCGGGTGTGTTGTGTTTACGCTGGCGGGCGGCGTCCTTACTAACTCCAGATTATGTCTATTACATCACATAACTTCATTTAATAACTATATGCCTGTTAAATAGAAGATTTTAATTGTTAATAGCATTATATTGTCGTTTTAATATGGAACACGTACACATATGCGAAACGTCGAAAGCTGGTGTCCGAAGTGGTAAGAATATTAGTGTGCGATGTTGTCAATGTACGGAGTGTCTTGTGCTAAAATGGCAAAAAAATTAGTGTTGTCAATGTAAGGAGTATCTTGTATCCCTGTGGGAGAGCTGTTTCCTTCAAAAAGTGTAATCGTGTGGCATTATGTTTAAAGAAACAATTACAAAGTACATTCTTTGATGGAAAAACATGAGGATAAATACAAGCGTTAATTGTAAATGACCAGTTATAAACATAAATAAGAAGTAGGAAAAATGATATGTGGAACCAGACAAAAACATTGGAACGCTCAGGTGATGAGAGGGTAAACAACCGCCGCCATTTAAGCGCCCCAGCCGGTGATGTCCGGCACGAGCATTAAGGGAAAACCTTGACACAAACTGCACCTATCATAAAGAAGAAGCACCACCATTGACCGCCAAGTGCTCACATCAAGTCTAACTCTAAGAAACAACACTCAAGCCTTGACGCTTCTCCCAACATCCGGGGGAGAAAACCTTCACACAAACTGCACCTGTCATAAAGAAGATGAAGACTCACCAGTGTCCACAGTGTCCGAAGGTATTCACCAGTCCTTCACATGTGAAGACTCACATGTTAGTGCATTCAGGTGACAAACTTCACGAGTGTCCAGAGTGTGGGAAGAGATTCAGTCAGCGTGGAAGTATGAAGACTCATATGTTGGTGCATTCAGGTGACAAACCTCACGAGTGTCCACAGTGTCCGAAGGTATTCACCCGTTTTGGAGATGCGAAGCGTCACATGTTAGTGCATTCCGGTGACAAACCTCATGAATGTCCAGAGTGTGGGAAGAGATTCAGTCAGCGTGGAAGTATGAAGACTCACATGTTAGTGCATTCAGATGATAAACCTTATAAATGTCCAGAGTGTGGGAAAAGATTCAGGCATCTTCATCGTATGAAGACTCACAGGATGGTGCATGCGGATGAGAGACCTTTTCAATGTGCCGAGTGTGGTAAAAAATTTAGAGAACGTGGATCTATAATACAGCACATGTTAGTGCATTCAGGTGAGAAACTGCATGAGTGTCCAGAGTGTGGGAAGAGATTCAGTCAGCGTGGACATTTGAAGACTCATATGTTAGTGCATTCGGGTGAGAAACTGCATGAGTGTCCAGAGTGTGGGAAGAGATTCAGTCTGCGTGGACAGTTGAAGACTCATATGTTAGTGCATTCAGGTGACAAGCCTAACGAGTGTCCAGAGTGTGGGAAGAGATTTAGTCATCTTGGAAGTATGAAGAGGCACAAGATGATACATGCAGATAATAGGCTAAACACTTTGAGTGTGAAAGATAATTAAGAGAATGTTGAAGGATAATGAGGCACATAATGGTATATTAACTTACCTTTAATCTAAAAATGTGCGATCGTGCTATCACAATGTCAGTTGGATGTTCTTTTTTTTTTTTTTTTTTTTTGAGATATATACAAGAGTTGTTACATTCTTGTACAGTCACTAGTACGCGTAGCGTTTCGGGCAGGCCCCTGGAATATGATCCCCGCCGCGAAGAATCGTTTTTTCATCCAAGTACACATTTTACTGTTGCGTTAAACAGAGGCTACAGTTAAGGAATTGCGCCCAGTAAATCCTCCCCGGCCAGGATACGAACCCATGACATAGCGCTCGCGGAACGCCAGGCGAGTGTCTTTCCACTACACCATGGAGACTGTGAAAGCTATGGTGGTGATTGAGCTATGGTTGATGGTGACGTATGTAAACAAGGGGGGTAGTAATGTGTTAGACTCCAGAGATAGTGGCTCTACGCCAAGCACAATCACTCCGTCAGGCTCCTCGTCTGACACGGATGATGACGACGATGACGAAGAAGATGAGGACTGGGACTCTGGTGAGTCTACCTACTTGTGAGCACGTGAAGCTTTGGCCGAGTGTTTTGGCTTGGCATTGTGTACCTGACCCCTCTTCAGAGGTAATTATATTTTGTTTGAGAAATACACTTCACAATGAAAGGTAAAGAGATGAAGATATTTTATTATATTGTTCTTTTATGAAAGTTAGATGACTAAGCAAGAACTAGAGAAGCTGTCACTAGGAAAACTCAAAATTGCTTATAAGTACTGTATAGAAATATCTCTTTAATTTAGCAAAGGTAAAACAAAGCATTAAATGTTTTTCTTCATAGTTATGTAAATAATGTGCTTCCTTTTTTTGCTTCCTGTGGAATTTTATTTAAAATGTAATATACTCTGTAGCTAAGTTATGGACATTTTTGTTGTAATATTATTTAGCATTGGAGTTGGTAAAGAAGACAATCTGAGACGTACTTAAGGTGAGACCATTTGATTGGTAAGGAAATGTATATTAATCAAGGAATTTTCTCATCAGATTCATATGCAAACTGATGTCCATTTTTTATTTTTTGTTTAGGCCTATTTATGAGTTCTATTCTTGATTATAAATATTTCACCAAAGAGTATATTGAAGGCTGATTGGCATTTATAGCTGTCAGTCAAGTTAATATGAAATTTAAATTTATATTACTCTAAAAATTTATCATTCTAAATTTACCAGAAATTTATTACTCTAACCTAACTTTATCAGTTATGCTGTAATTGTCTGGGAATAATATTTTACCCGATTTACCTGAGGGCCACTAACCCGAGTGGCCTCGATGAGAACAGGAAGTTGTCGGCTTGTTGAAGGTTCCCTTCCCCCTCCCAGTTTGCCTTCATGATTTTTTCCAGGTATATTTTGAAATTCAGCACAGTTTTGGCAGTTATGGCTTTGGTGGGTCGGCAGTTCCATTGATCAATAACCCTGTGGGTGAAAAAGCCTGATTCAAAGTTATATTAGTCTGATTGGCAATTATATTATCCTGACTGTCAATTTATATAAAAAAATTATATCAGAGATATTTATGTTGTGTTGCTTGTGGGTTCTATTACGTCTATCAATGGAGAGTTTCAGATCAGGGTTAGCATTTAGGAACAAGGTTTTGTACTTGTAAATAGTACAAGAGAATGTGTAGAGCGAGTGTATATGTAGCATGTTCAGGGATTTTAAACAGAGAGGTTGGGTTTTGTTTGAAGACAGTTTTTATTGTTATGATAGCAGATTTTCATTGGGTGATGATGGGCTTGAGGTAGTTTGTAGTGGATGAATGAACCTCATGCATAGATACTGTATGTTGAGATACCACCCCTAATTTACAAAAAAAGCCCCTAGATTTTTAGCTCCAGCCATTGCATTGCTCTACAACAAATTATTTGAACTCTAAACCTTTCCTGATATTTTGAGAAAAAAAGCAAGAGTAACCTTAGTCCATAAAAGCAGCAATCTCACTGAAGTCAACAATTATAGACCAATATCAATTCTGCTGATTTTGTCTAAATTATTTTAAAGTTAATTTACACGCAGCCTTACTCCTATTTATACTTAGTTCTTCCCATAATGGCTTCAGGCCCAAAAAAGGACCAATCATGCCCAGTTAGTATGATTAATTTCATTTATGCAGCCCTTGGAAAACTTATTCATTTATTTGTTGACCTACATAAGACGTTTTGACACTGTAAACACATTAACTTTCTTAAATTGCAACATTACGGAGTAAGAGGTCACTCCCTCCAATACCTACAATCTTACCTCAGTGACAAGCTCCAGTATGTCTCTGTGAATGATTCCAATTTTCCCACTCTACTCATTAACACTGGTGTCTCACCGGGCAGTATTCTTCACCCTCTCGTCTTTTTCATCTCTCCCTCCCTTTCCAGCTCGTTGCCATCGTGAGGGGGCTTGGTTGGCAGATGCTAGAGTGTGATGCTCCATGGGACAGTGTCCTCTGTCCTTTTGAAGCCTTATGCTCCTGCTGCCTTCTTCACTAATTGTGCTGAATGCTTTTTCCTACTAAGTTTAATTTCTCCTTCTCAAGTCTCCTTTTTAATTGCTATTTCCCAGCGACTTTTTGCTATTCTTGATCATTCTTTTAGATGTCATCTTCTGTTTTGACACTGGGTGTTAGGTGAGGCACAGTCTCTCGCCCATAAAACTGTGTTACCCGAAATTGTTGAGCAAAGGGACACTTTTATTGTCACTCTTTTCCTTCGTTGCTGAGCCCAATCTTGATGGACTGATGGTTCTTAAAGTGGTGATTGCAGGGCATATATCCACTATGCACCCCTTGGGGGGGGGGGCACGTCTTATCGGGTGTCCTATCCTCTAACTGTGGCGCCATGGTGGGTATGGGGGCTTGTTTGTTGATGAAATGATTACCTGTTCATTTACATGCTGATATCTGACACTTATTTTTAACTTCTCAAATGTGGGGTGGGAGACCAGGGCCCCGAGTCAGACTGTGATGGAAAGCCGGGCTCTGTAGCCCCTGCTACATTGAGCCCAGACTGGACTACTCCCCCGCTCCCCTTCCTCTTATGTGGTTGGGTCGAGCACCAAGCCCCCTGTGGTGACTACCTCGTCCCCTAGTACGACTCCATCTCTCATTGTGACTACTGCACCTTATGACCCCCCCCCTCTCTCTCTCTAGGGGGTTCTCACCACCGTCCCCGCCATGGCCGCTCTCGCATGCTGCTTTCCCATACCAATTCGTACCATGCCTTGTTTGATCTTGCTACGTGGACTAAGTCAAAATCAAATCAAATCAAATGTTTATTTAGGTAAGATACATACATACAAGAGATTTTACAAAGAGTGATGGATTTATAGATAGGGCTAGTACATACAATGCCTAAAGCCACTATTACGCAAAGCGTTTAGGGCATGAAAAACTTAAATGATTAAAGCTTAATACTAATTGAGCATAAAGAATAAAATGAGTTGAGAACAAATAAAAAAAAAGAGATAAAAAGGGGGGAACATGGCTGAAAAAGCAGCACAAATACAATTCGGTCGACAAACAGCGTCATTTAAAAAAAAAACAGACATTGGTTGACAATAGAGGGGTAAGGTAGGTTACAGGGAATTTATTAGGTATAGCTTCGTTTTTATCTTAAACTGGTTGAGAGAGGTACAGTCTTTAACATGGTTGGGAAGGTCATTCCACATTCTAGGTCCCTTGATACTTTGACTTACTCCCTTGAAGTACTTTGACCTCCATCATTTAGATTCTACTCCTGACAATTTCTCCCTCCATAGGCACCTTGTTGGGTCAGTAGATGCCTCTGTTACTTTTAACCCCACCCATCTCGGTACGCATGTTGTTGCTGCTTCTTCTCGGGATGCAGCTGTCCACTTGGCGACTTTGTCCTGCATTGAGGTGACTCCCCCCTGTTGGGGTCTCCAAGAATGCTCAGTTAAGTGCCAGTTTTGGCACTGTTCTCCTCCCACACCATGTTGCAACCGGTATTAGGAACCTCAAGGACTGCCACGAGGATATTAAACATGTCCTCGAGGCCCAAGGCCATTCTGTTCTCCAGGTTTACACGTTCACGACCCCCTCGTGGCCGTCGCCATCTGTCCCTTCGGCTTGTGAAAATTACCTTTGATGGTTGGACACTTCCGCCCTCTGTTATTCTTGCTGGTGCCAGATGCTCCATTCAGGAGTACATACCCTCTTCTCGGCTTTGTAATAAGTGCTGGAAGTTCGCACATGATGCCCTCAAATGCTCCAGTATTCTCTCTCTCTCTCTGCCCTATGTGTGGGAACGAAGGTCACTCTAAGTCAGAGTGCACTTCTCCCCAGGCTCGCGGCCTCAATTGCGGTGATGCCCACCCTACCTTCTCTCGCGCGTGTATCCATTACATACTTGAGGCAGCCATCCTCAACTTGAAGCACTGGGAACGTTTGTCTTTTCCTGAGGCGAGGCGCCAAGTTCACCATCCCCCTCCTCCCACTTTTGCTGGGGTTTCTTACGCTCACGTGTTGCGCTCTTCCTCTTCTCGTCCTTCCCACCTTCCTCAGTCTCAACAGTTTCCAGGCCTTAGACCCAGATACGCCCACCGCCTGCTCCCCTGTTCCTTTGCATTCTGACCCGAAGGGTCCCCCCTCCTGGTTCTCTGTCTGGGGTTCCCCTTCTTTCTACCCAGTCTGCCATGTCTCCTGTGTCTTCTTTCTCATCTCCCTTTGATCCTCCTTCCCATCCTTCTCTTCCATCTCTTAGCTCTCCACGCTGCCTGTCTGTGTGGGCTGATGTCCATCCTTCTCCTAGTGATCATCGTGTTGTTCGCTTTCGTTCTTCTTCTGTTGAGACATTTGAGCCTGTTGCCCAGTACGTTGCTGCTGGAACACCTGCCTCTCTGAATCAGAAGCAAAAGCCTGGCTTATCTCCTTCCTCCTCCCCGGCTGGTAAGAAAGCTTCACTTTCATCCTCGCCCCCCTACCTCTGACTCTATCGCTCCACCTCTCCCATTTCGGTGGTCGAGCCCCCTGTTCCTGTTTTGGAGGTTTCTTTGGCCCCCGCTACGCTCTCGGTTCCTGCCCTTGCTGAGGTGTGCTCCCCGGTTTCTGCCCCTCCTGCTGTTCTTGACAGTCCCTCTCGGTTGCCTCCTCCTCTGGACCCTGCTCATCTGCCTGTGGTCTGTCCTCCCACTCCCTTCCCTCCATCTTTACTCAGTTTACCCATGCCCACTATCCCTGACTTCGCTGACCCTGATCCTGCACTTCTTTGACATGCTGTGTTCCTTTTTAACCTTTGTTTCTTCATTGTTCTCTGTTCCTGTCCTTTCTCTTTTTGTCGATGTCTATTCTTCAATGGAATATTCATGGATATTACGCCAATTTCCATGAATTCCAACTTTTGATTTCACAGTTTTCACTCCTTTGTGTCCGTCTCCAGGAGCCGATGCTTGGTGCTCATCCTGGTCGCTTCCGTGATTATTCCTTTCTCTCCCCCTGACCCCCCCTTCAGATTTTGCTGGGGCCAATAACTTTTCTGCTTTTGATTCGTTCTGATGTTTCCTTCATCTCCTTACTTTTTTCCATCACCTCTTCAATGTTCTGTTGCCTGTGTCTTTGTGTGTAAATGGTACACAGTTTGTTCCATTTATCTCCCCCCAAATGTGCCGCTTTCTCTTCCCGATCTTAAACACCTAGTGGACTCCTTGCCAGAGTCTGTGCTCCTGCTGGGTGATTTCAGTTGTCGACATACCCTCTGGGGTGATGTTCTGACAAGCACCCGGGGTCGCCTTCTTGAACCGCTCATCCTCTCTTCTTCCCTGTCTCTAAGGAATTCTGATGAGCCCACTCATTTGGACTCTTGGACTGCACCCTTTCCTGTCTTGATTTTTTCTTTGCTTGTTGTCTCTGTACTTGAATTTCACATGGCAGGTTCTTGATGACTTCCATGGCAGTGACCATTTCCCCATCCTTGTTACCTTTATTCTTTTCACCCTCCCCTCTTGTTACGGCCCTGGCGGGACGCAACGGGGTTCTTACTCTGATGTTGTTAGAGGAAGATATATATCCGACCCCAAGCCAGTAGAGGCTTTCAAGGGATGCGATCCATGACGCAAGTAACTTAAAGGGAGTAGGGAAAGAAAGCTAAGAACTTAATATAATATAATGTTCACCATCACCGATTAAATATATAGAATAAAAGAGTACACAAGGGGGAGGGGTATTAACACTTTACAAGGGGATCATGCACAATCTAGTCTTCTGCTGAAGACTCTTGATCAAGAAGCTAGGTGCTGAGTCCGCGGTGCTTTCTTCGTGGCCTCAAGACGTGTCTTCTGAGAATGCCGAGCCTACCCTGGCCACAGGTCAGCCAAAACACAGGTCCACTGGGGGCACCGTCGTGGAGGCCGTCAACCACACGTCCAGCAGGTCTGCTGGCAGGTACTGAGCCACCAAGGCTGGTACGGCCACTCCACGAACGATATAAGAGGTACGCCCTAGACAGGAGTCTCGTGTGATATCACCAATCACCCTCCTGTCCTCAATACCCCAGTGGATTATCGTCTCCAACCGTCGGTCCCGGGTAAATCCTTTCACTGCCACTCCACTGGCAGGCTTAACACACCACAGTGTTCTTCCGGGGGACGACGTCACAACAGCTGCAGCAAACTTCACAGTATGGAGACTGGCTGCCTCGGGTAGACTGACTCCACCTTCAACACAGTGGTCCCAGGTCGGCTCTGTAAGCAGACACGTCATCAATAACAGGGACACTAAAACACCACACTTACAGGCTCAGACACAAACACCTGACGTATCCAGTCCATAGATGGCGCTGTCGTCGGAGCACCACCTCACCAGAGGTCAGGAGCGGCGGTGTTGAGCGCTGAACCAGACTGGAAACTGGTCCTCGAGGCCAGTACACGCTGTCCTCACTAGGTGTCATCGTCCGTTTGGCGGGGGTTTCGGGAGCTGACCCACAGATGGCGTAGTTGTTACTGCTCCTTGCTCGGACGCTGGACCCGGGTTCGTAACACCTCCCCACCAAAAAGAATTTGGTTTGGGGTTCTATAAAAAGAAACACAAACCAAATTAGTACGGCGACACTGCTCCAAATGGACTCACATGCATTATGAACTGGAGTGATGAGGCTGTCTCGTCCACAGAACTGTTCTACTGGGCAATTCCGGCACAACGGGAACTTGAAGATTGAAGGCGATGTCCTGCCTGGCGTAATCTTCCACGTCTCCACTGCGATGGCAAGCAGGGGCATCATCTCACATCTCTCCAGGAAGGATCGGTGTAGACACGATCTGGGGCGACTCGACACTTCCCTGCGTCGTGGCACCGATGATGGCTGATCCCAGACGGTATTTCTAGTACCGGTCCGGTGGTCCTTCAGGGAGACGGGCACCTGGAATACAGGGGTCTGATAATTCAGAGTGATAGCGACAGCGGGTAAAACAGTACTTACAGCATACTCTACTAGGTCCACACCTAGTCCCAACGGGGCTGTTCGTACGTCGCAGATGGCATTCGCTCTGCCACCGTCAGGTCGACCAACGTTCCGCATAACGCTGTGTTGAGGCTCAGCAATCACGCGGGGGGTGTCCACCTGTCGGAAACAGTCACTCATATTATCACATGTCGTACCTCCTGTATCTACTATCAGCTTCCAGGTCCCTTCTTCAACTGCAACACTTGCAGTGCAAATCTTTAATCCCAGGGACCTCTTCTCGATGTTCACGGGAGCCATCATCCTTCGGGTCGTCCACTGATCCTTACTGAGAACACAGAGAGCACATAGGAGAACAAAACAAAATACTGCTAAGAAACATGGGGTCAATTGAGGGACAAGCTTCCCGAGCCAGTCATGTCCATAGCCGGCAACATCCACTAGCCTGGCTTGGACCGAAGAGGGCACTAGACCTGTTGAACACACCGCACATACCTCTGACGTCTGGGGAATCTCTGGCTGGTTCAATACACGCCGTAACTTGCCATACCGCAAGCACACATCCGCCTTCGCTCCAGACTCGTTGGTATCCGTGGGTGCCTGCACACGAGGCCCCTCTTCTAGCTCAGGTACCTCTGCCTTCTTAACCTCATGTTCCTTGTCGAGAGATGAATTAGAAGTCTCTGCTAGAATATCATCGATCTGCGGGTGAGAGGACAAATTAAATATGTTCAAATCCGGGCCTGTCTTTACCTGGACATTACCATTGCCTGTTACCTCAGACCGTGCTGTTCTGGTAGACTCGTCCGCAACCTAGGGATGATTGGTGCTCCAATCGGTCACCAAGTCGTTGGCTAGTACCACGTCAATCCCAGCCACAGGGAGGGTATCGACTACTGCCAACGCACATGTGCCGCTGAAATAAGGCGAGTCGAGATGTACTGGCACTAAGGGGGCGATGTACTGCGTCCTTGGAAACCCAACCAGGACAACCTCTTGTCTCCCGTCCACACTTACTCCCTCGGGTACCGAGCTCTTCATGATCAGGGACTGGGCTGCTCCACTATCTCTGAGCACTACTACAGATCTACCAGTATGATCACTCGTTACATACCCGGTTGAAGTGTGAGGGGCCAACAAACTTGGTCCTTCCTGCGTCGTCGTAGACTGGTTTCCTGCTGGTGGTGTAACACAGCTCATCATCATCACCTCCCTACGTGCGCTGCCACCTCTTCTGCCTCGGCACCTAGCAGCTATGTGCCCCTTCTGCCCACAAGTCCAGCACACCATGTTCCTCCTCGGACTACGGTGTTTCGGACTACTAGGACTTGTTCTTCGAGGGCTACTTGGGGGAGTCTTCTTAACACTGTGGGACGGGTCTTTCTTCTTCTTCGTCGTGAGGTCTGTCAAACCGGCGCTGGTAATGCCTTGGGACGTACTTAGCAGACGGCCTATGAGTCAGGATGTACTCTTCAGCCATGGTGGCTGCTGCACTCAAGGTCTCTACCTGCTGTTCCTCTAAGTACGTCTTCAGGTCTACAGCTAAACAATCCTTGAAGTCCTCGAGCAGAATCAGCTGTTCGAGGTCTTCCCTGGTCTCCACCTTCCGAGAGGCACACCATTCCTGGAAAAGTCGCTCCTTGATCGTGGCGAACTCGGTGAAAGTGTGCTCTGAGGTCTTCTTCAGGTTTCTGAACTTTTGCCTATATGCCTCAGGTACCAATTGGTACGCCATGAGCACCACTTTCTTCACCTTGTCATAATCGCTGGAGTCGTCAAGGGATAACGTAGAGTAGGCGATTTGGGCCTTCCCAGTCAAGACTGACTGTATCATGATGGCCCAATTCTCCCTTGGCCACTCCAAAGAGGCAGCGACTTTCTCGAAGGCTGCGAAGAACTTCGAAACTTCTCTCTCGTTGAATTTGGGGACCATTTTGATATTCCTTACCGGATCGAAACCGCTTGCTCCAGTTTGTCTCTGTCCAGCGCCTAATCGTAATACTTCTAGTTCATGTTGTCTCTGTCTTTCTTTTTCTTCTCTTTCTCGTTCTTCTCTTCTTTCTTCTCTTTCTAATTCTAAACGCCTCATCTCTAATTCTTTATCTTGTCTCTCTCTTTCCATTTCTAATTTCTTCCATTCTATTTCACGATTGATCTCTAGGGCACGCATCTTGACTGTTAGGAAGCTGATATTAAGCTCGCCTGCATCACTGTCAACGTCGCTGCCCTTATCTTCCTTTTCCGTGGAAGCTATGTCTGCACTTTCTTTTGTACTAGGAGTCTCGCCTTCCTGTTTCTCTTCTGCCTTCAAGTGCCGGTGAACCTTGGACAAGATCTCCACACGGGAATCACTGGCACGGATCTTGATCTCCAGGTAGGCGCTCACTAGCACAAGTTCCGGTTTGCTCAGATATTTTAATCTGGCAAGACAGTCCTCTCTGTTCAGAAAAGCCTGAACATCGTCCAGATCATCGATGGTAGCTTTGTCTGCCATTGTCACAGATGGAACACTTAGCACTTAACACACTGCTTACACGTTAGCACTTAACGCACCGAGCACTGTTCTACGCCAATATTGCACTTTATCGCACCAAACACTGCACTTGCCAATATTGCACGTAATCACTTCGGGCACCACACTACCCAATATTGCACTGAGTCCAAGCGAACACTTCGCTGTACAATATTGCACTGAATCACCGAGCACCGCACTAGTCAATATTGCACTTAATCGCTTAATCACAGCGAGCACCGCACTGCACAATATCGCACTTAGTCACTCTGAGCACCGCACAGGACGTATAACGTCACAATCGTCACACAGGGGGAATTATATACAGGGATTACGCCACTTCACCACCCCTGTCAAACATACTTAACAAGGGGTCGGATCCCGCTGGGGATGCCAATTATGTTACGGCCCTGGCGGGACGCAACGGGGTTCTTACTCTGATGTTGTTAGAGGAAGATATATATCCGACCCCAAACCAGTAGAGGCTTTCAAGGGATGCAATCCATGACGCAAGTAACTTAAAGGGAGTAGGGAAAGAAAGCTAAGAACTTAATATAATATAATGTTCACCATCACCGATTAAATATATAGAATAAAAGAGTACACAAGGGGGAGGGGTATTAACACTTTACAAGGGGATCGTGCACAATCTAGTCTTCTGCTGAAGACTCTTGATCAAGAAGCTAGGTGCTGAGTCCGCGGTGCTTTCTTCGTGGCCTCAAGACGTGTCTTCTGAGAATGCCGAGCCTACCCTGGCCACAGGTCAGCCAAAACACAGGTCCACTGGGGGCACCGTCGTGGAGGCCGTCAACCACACGTCCAGCAGGTCTGCTGGCAGGTACTGAGCCACCAAGGCTGGTACGGCCACTCCACGAACGATATAAGAGGTACGCCCTAGACAGGAGTCTCGTGTGATATCACCAATCACCCTCCTGTCCTCAATACCCCAGTGGATTATCGTCTCCAACCGTCGGTCCCGGGTAAATCCTTTCACTGCCACTCCACTGGCAGGCTTAACACACCACAGTGTTCTTCCGGGGGGACGACGTCACAACAGCTGCAGCAAACTTCACAGTATGGAGACTGGCTGCCTCGGGTAAACTGACTCCACCTTCAACACAGTGGTCCCAGGTCGGCTCTGTAAGCAGACACGTCATCAATAACAGGGACACTAAAACACCACACTTACAGGCTCAGACACAAACACCTGACGTATCCAGTCCATAGATGGCGCTGTCGTCGGAGCACCACCTCACCAGAGGTCAGGAGCGGCGGTGTTGAGCACTGAACCAGACTGGAAACTGGTCCTCGAGGCCAGTACACGCTGTCCTCACTAGGTGTCGTCGTCCGTTTGGCGGGGGTTTCGGGAGCTGACCCACAGATGGCGTAGTTGTTACTGCTCCTTGCTCGGACGCTGGACCCGGGTTCGTAACACCTCTCCTTCCCTAGGTGGCGGTTTGCCGAGGCTGACTGGCATCAATTTACCCTCTGTGCTACTCTCTCCGACCTCTCCATTTTGCTTCTCCCTCGCTCCCTCGTCCTTTTTCATGACACCGTCTTCAATGCTGCCCTCCACTCTTTTCCTCGCTCTACCTCTCTGGAAACATGGAAGTGCGTTCCCTGGTGGAATGTGGACTGTGCTTGGGCTGTCTGCTATAAGCGTGCAGCCTGGAAGAGACACCGCCGCCGGCAGATGGCTGATTTTTGTCTTTTGTTTCGGAAGGCGAGTTCAGTGGTCCGTAGGACCATCTGTACAGGTAAACGTGAGTGTTGGAGGTTTTATGTTTCCACTATTACGTCCGAAAATACTCTGCCGCAGATCTGGAGGGGTATCCGCAAGATAGTGGGTAAGTTTGCTTCTGATGTCTCGCCGGTCCTCCACCTCCGTGGTACTCTTGTGGTGGACCCGTTGCACGTTGCGACTGAACTGGGTTCCCACTTTTCGTCTGTTAGCTCTGGTTCTCATCTTCCTTAATCTTTCCTTCTTCGTAAGCCTGTTCTTGAATCTTGTCCTTTAGATTTCTGCACTCATCTCAGCCTTCCCTATAACGATCCCTTCTCTCTGAACTTAAGTCTGCCCGGTCCCTCTGTGGTTCTATGGCAGTGGGTTCCGATGGCATTCATTATGAGATGCTTCACCATCTCCATCTGTGCATGTCTCGGTATTTACTGAGTCTGTATAATCGGGTCTGAGAGTCGTCTTCAGTACCTGAGGACTGGCTCGATGCTGTTGTCCTCCCCGTCCTCCCTGTTATGTTTCCAGAGTCTCTCGGGACATTCCCTAAGGACTTCCACCCTATTGCCCTCATGAGTTGTCTGCAAACTCTTTGAACGTATGGTTAACATTTGTCTGATGTGGTTTTTAGAACACTCACCACCTCTTCCCTTCTTAATTTGGTTTTCACAAGTGCCGCAGCACAACAGATGTCCTGGCAAACTTGGAGGTCTATATTTGTACTGCTGTTGCTGCGAAGACCTCTGTTGTTGCCGTCTTCTTTGACCTGGAAAAGGCTTACGACACCACCTGGAGATATCATATTCTGTCACAACTTCATTCATCTTGCCTTCGTGGTAATCTCCCTCTCTTCCTCCAAAGCTTTATCTCTCATTTCTTTTGAGTTAGGCTTGGTGCCACTCTCTCTGCCCCTTTTAGGCAATATGAGCGTGTACCCCAAGGTAGTGTTCTGAGTACTACTCTTTTTCTAGTTGCCCTCAATGGTCTTATTTCCTCCCTTCTGGCGTTTTCTTCGCTCTCTATGTCGACGATCTTGCCCTTTGCTGTCGGGATGATGATTCGCCTCTCCTTCAACGGTGGCTTCAACTTGTGATTGATGCCATGTCATCTTGGGCAACTGATCATGGCTTCAAGTTCTCTATGTCTAAGACTTGTGCTATGACTTTTACTCAGAAGCATGTCATTCTTTGTCCCTCTTTTGCTTTATGGTCATCCCCTTGTGTTCAGGGAGTCCACTAAGCTTTTGGGGTTAATCTTTGACACTTGTTTGTCTTGGTCGCCTTATATCTCTTACCTCCGAGTTGAATGCTCCAAGACCCTTACCATCCTTAAGGTTTTGTCCCATACTTCTTGGGGAGCTGATAGCCGCACACTCCTCTCTTTACATTCGTCTCTCGTCCTGTCTAAACTCGATTATGGTTGCCCTGCTTACTCGTCTCCTTCTACTCTTCGTCGTCTTGATGCTTTGCACCGTACTGGGTTGCGCCTCAGCTCTGGTGCTTTTCGTTCGACTCCCACTCTCAACTTATACTGTATGTTGATATTGCCATCCTATCTTTCCAGGATCGCCGTGATCGCTACTGTCTTTGATATCTTGCGCGGTCCTTCCAACATCCTTCCTCTTGCCTCTTGTCATGCTTTGACTTTTACCCCTCCTGTAGTTCCTCTTCTTCATCACCACCTCCCTCTTTTTCGTCTTCTCTTTATTTAGATTTCACGTGGTGGGTTCTTCGTGACCTCCATAACAGTGACCATTTCCCCATCCTTGTCACCTTTTTCTTTTTTCACCCTTCTCTCTCCTTCCCTAGGTGGCAGTTTGCCAAGGCTGACTGGAATCTATTCACTCTACCTGCTACTCTTTCTGACCTCTCCTATCTGCCTCACCGTCGAGCCCTACTCCTTTTTCATCACACCATATTTGACGCTGCCGTCCACTCTATTCCTTGCTCTACCTCCAGGGGCATGCGGAAGTGCGTTCCCAGGTGGAATGCTGGGTGTTTCGACTGTCCTCTGTAAGAGTGCAGCCTGGAAGAAAGACAGATGCAGACAGACGGCTGTTTTCTTCTGTTTTATAAGGTGACTGCGGTCCGTACGGTTAAACTTGAGAGTTGGAAATCTTTTGTTTCCACCATTACGTCTGATATTCCTCTGCCCCCATCTGGAAGAAAATCCGTAAGATTGCGGGTAAGTTTGTTCCAGATGTCTCACCAGTCCTTCACTTCCATGGTTCTATTGTGGCGGATCCTGTGTCAGTCGCCACCGAACTGTGTTCCCCTTTTTCGACTGGTGGCTCCAGTTCTAGTCTTCCTTCATCTCTCCTTATTCGTAAGCACCTTCATGAATCTTGTCCTATAGATTTTCGCACGCATCTCCAGCTTCTCTATAATGATCTCTCTCTCCGAACACCAGTCTGCCCTGACTCTCTGCGGTTCTATGGCAACGGGCTCAGAAAGCGAAACATCTCCTAATGAATGTCACCTCTCTCAATGCATGGTTTCAGTATATACTGAATCTGTTTAACCTTATCTGGCAGTCATCATTTGTCCCTGAGAACTGGCTTCAGGTGGTGGTTTTTCCTATTCAAAAACCAGGGTCTCTAGGGATAGCTGCTAAGGTCATCTGCCCCATTGCCTTCACGAGTTGTGTCTGCAAACTCTTTGAACGTATGTTCAATGTCCTTATGATGTTGTTCTTAGAACACTATCGCTACCACTTGCCTTCTCAATTTGGCTTTTACAAGTGTCATGACTGATGTCTTGGTGAACATGGTCTGTATATGTACTGCTTTTGCTGCAAAGACCTCTGTTGTTGCTGTCCTTTTTTTGACCTGGAAAAGGCATATGACACCACCTGGAGATACCATATTTTGTCCCAACTCCATTCGTGGTAATCTCTTCCTCTTCCTATGAAGCTTCCGCTCTAATCGTTCCTTTAGTGATGGTTTGTACCATTCTGCCTCTTTACGGCAATATGAAGGTGTACCCCACAGTAGTGTTCTGAGCACTTACTAATTTTCCTGGTTGCCCTCAGTGGTCTTCTTTACTCCCTTCCCTCTGGAATCTCATCAGCTCTCTATGTTGACAATCTTACCCATTGCTGTCAAGGTGATGACTTGCCT